>JAZDUA010000150.1:2500000-2517500 GCA_038098605.1 Gryllus longicercus
TCTCGAAGAGCGCTTTGGTTGCCGCAGAGGGGCCTCAAGGGGAACCACGACTCTCTCAAATGGACCCTGCCAAGCTTAAAGGTTAACACTTCCTTTTACCAAAAAAATCTTGTCTCTCCTTTATTTCATCGTCGTGTGGTCCGATACAAGTCAAACTGTTAAAGATGGAAGTTGTGCCTTCATTTCTTTTGTTCATGAAAATATATCTATCTGGACACGATGATCAAGGCGAAAAATGAGATAGATAATAGCATTAAGCTGGAAATGATGAGAGAGTGACAGGCATGAACTGTAGTGAAAAACCCTTTTCCACCTGGCTTTGTGCACCACAGATTACGAATCAATCGACAGGACAGCCGTGATCTCAGAAGTTGCATGATCAATATTAGTCACTGTATCACAGGCGCCCCAAAAATATGAGTTTATACAAAACGATGGATGAGACCAAGGACTCGGGTTCAAATTGCTAAATCTACACAAGATAATAGCTATATTCCCAAATACATGAAAATAAACCTTTTTATTAAAATAATACACGTTCGTGCAGTTTGAATTATGGTTAAACAAACTTATATTTTAGTATGAGTACTTCTAATATATGGTATTTTCGAATGAATCAATTGAAAATTACTGCCCTAGATGTGAGTGAAATAATACGCATGGTGTATTATTGCATTGGTGTAAATTCACTGTTTCTAGGAAAAATGCTATCTAGTCACCTTCAATTTCTTTTACGGCGGAGTTATTAATGCCAATTCTTTTATTTACATTTTATGAATTGTTTTTGTTCTTAAACAAGAACTGTTGAAACGATGTTGTTCTTATACAAGAACTAACATTTTTATAGAAACATAACACTCATTCATTACCACAATAACAAACAATTATATAGAACATAATTATACACAACTTAACAATGTACTGCGTTGTAGCATTCTCTGTCGCCATTCTATTGTTAAACGATTGCAATTATGAAGGTGCCGCTCACGCCGCAGCTCTCCGTCGGGGCCGGCCGTTCCCATACTTGGTGCGAAGGTCGCGTCTGGTCCAGCCATGGCCCCATGACCTCGTGACGTCCATCCAACCACTTAGCTCCACGCACCGCGCAGATTTAATGATTGGTGTCTTTCACGCCCAAACTTCCTCTTGCGCGCCCGTCTAAGCTGCCGCAGAGTTTGAGTAGTTAATTTGTAGGCCTATTTTATTGAATCACTATCTCTACATTATTTCACGAAGGATTGTGTACTGTTTTTGCTCTAGATTAAGGAAAGTACTTGACGGAATGACATTAATGAACGTTGCATCAATGCATTAACACACACACACACGCACGCACATTCATTAATATAACCTTTTAATTCTGGATTAACAAAAAAACTTCAATTGACTGGTGCGCTGCAACGTGCAAAACTCGAAAACTGTACGATCTAAGCCCGCCTAAAATTCTTTGGGGGCCCTGTAGCTAGTATCCTAGCTGTATTCTATAAAATGAAAACTTTTAGGTTCTTCGATTACATTTTTTTGGATTCGACTTTTTGGTTACTATAGCTTTTTATAATTTATAGTTCCATACTCCAGAGGAGCTATTGCACTCTTCGCCGTCTTAAAGTTTAGGAAATGATTTCTTTTTAACAAATCTCTTAAAATAAATGTTCTAGATTTCCTCCAGGGGGAACGGGCGAAATACTTGGGAAGAATGGATATAATTTTATTTTATTGTGGTTCATGAATAAAATTACATTTCATTCGTAATTGGCAAAATGTGAATAACAGAAACTCAGTGAGAATGTGGAGGAATGAGTTTGCAGGATGAATTTTCCCATTCCGTAACCACCAGCGAATTCATGTCAATGCCATTCACATACATTGATGGGCATCGATTATTATACTTGCAAATGTGTAAGGGAACGTATGTCTCAAGAGAACTCAAAGCGACTGAGTTCATTTTAAGGAAATATCTTGTAGTTTCCTCATGCTTCACATGGCATTTCTAGATTCCTACCTCCGAGCCAGAGGCGTGATTTCTTTGAAACCTACTAGTCTCCTTGACTGGGTTAGAGCCAGATCAGCTTTTATTGCTTTAGCGCGGAGAAACTTTGCTGTTTGGTTCTGAACGACCTGTAATAGATACAAATTACAAGTTGGAGTGTAAGAGGCAAACTACAGTTGCAGCAGATATCAGAATTCGAACATCACTTGTTCTCCCGTCAACCCTGCCATCCATCATGCCATTACATTTTTGCTCATTAGTTTCTACCGCCTACCTACTTTCACCGCTGCACAGGAGTAACTAAGCCGGTCAAGTACGAATAATTCGGAAAGTGAACAGCCACACAAGTATTAAGAGGGTTGCTATTACATCCAGCAAAGCATCGAAGCAGAAGATTTCTTGCAGTATATACTTCGCACCTGATTAGAGAGAATTTTTAATTGGGTTGATTAGTCAAACAGAGACCTGTTGGGAGGTCTCTAATGTTCCACAAGATCGTTTCTGGGAGAGGGAAAATCAGAGCGGCGAAATTTACGGTTACAAGAACCTGGTTTCGACCTTGGAAGGAGGAGGAGCAGGGGAAGAAGAAAGCTGAAAACATTTCGTTGTGTACATCTTCATAAAAGTTCCTGCAGTTCGTTTCGAAGTGCATTTGTGGCGCGGGCGACCAACGTCGCACCCACGCCTTCCACTCCCGTTCCTCCCAGTGCTACGCCCCCTTCGCCGCAGTCGCGTCGTAATCGTTCCGGCCTCGGCGGGTGACGTCACCGCCCACTCGGGCTCGCCTCCCACCGCCACCGCAGCGGATTCCACGGTTCCCCGCCGCGCCGCGCCACGCCACGCCGTTGCGCCTCGCTCGCTTCCACGAAGGCGACCTTAGCCACGGCGCGGCCCGACATGAAAGCCGCTCTATAAAGAGCCCTGCCCGCTGGCCACTGCAGTTGATGTAGATAGCCTTCCTCGGAGCGCTGACGGCGGGAGGAGAGGTCAGCTCGCTTCCTTCAATACAAAAGAAGCTTTGCAAACTTGCTACTCATGTCGGAATTCGCGTGTTTTAACTTGATTGGGAAGTACGCTCTCCTCCCGCCTTGAAGTTGTTATAATCAACTCTTATTTCAAAGTTTCAATAATTAGTAATTTATCATTGATTATAGATAATCGTTTCTTCCTTATTCATCTTTCACATTTCCTTAACAGTTAAATGCTGAAATGTTTATGTTTGTGGGTTAAAAACTGATTTTGTGCGAATTTCGTGATGTATTCCTGAAATTTATTGAAATTTAATTTACCTTGCTTATCTGTGGTTTTTATATTACAAAATTCTTACTTTGAAAATATTTCTTGATTAATCAAGTTTACCAAATTACTAATTTTGTATTGAATTGTTCATGACAGATTGCTTCTTCGAAATATTCAATGAAAATTAATGTTTGGTAATAGGAGTATTTTTATTTCATGGACAAGAAGCAAACTTATTTTTTCCTTACTGTTTCAAAACGCAGGCAAATCAGTTGTATTTTATATCTTTATGGAAGAAAGAAAATTTGAAAAATAAGTTGCTATCTTTGGGTATGTAAATATGCGCGTCGAGAGGGGAATCATACATGTTAAAGTGAAATAAGCAACACAAATCATTGACAAATCAAAACAAAAGGAATGGGTTAGCTATAAATGAAGAAAAATGAAATCACGGAACTTAACCGGGGATATCCCATTGAAGAGTCTTTAAACCTTTAAAAGAGTACTTGTTCAAAAACTGATTTTCTTGCTTGATATAAATTAATATTACAATCTTAGTTTTAATTTATTAAATAAAGTTGTAGCTTACAATTTTTCTCAAATCTCACAAGTATACTGCTTTGGATAATGATAAAGAGTATAATGCTTTGGATAATTTAAAGAAAAATACATCTTTATGATTGCATCATAAGACATGTTTGATTATGTATGTGTACTCTGATTCAGAAAGAGTATGACTAATTCTCTATTTGGGACTATTACACTGAACTCCGATTACATAACTTATGAAACACTCTTCAGGAATGCAATTACAGTAATCTCCTGCTTTTTGAGTAACATTAACTTTGATGGAGGGAAAAAAACGACAAGAATATAGTAGTCAAATACAAACTATTGCATCAGCGTCAATGAAAGCTTTCATTTTGACTTAAATGAATCGTACTCTGAATTTTCGAAATAGCACATGAGCCAATGACTCTTTTTCACGGTACACAATCAGGATGAGATTTATGATGCCTAAATTTCAGTTCTTTTGCATGGATTGTTCAATATTTTGCCACTTTCATATCGAGTTGGAAATGTGGATCTTAAAGAATATTAAACTTTTTATAATGCACGCATAATGACAACAAATTGCTAATTTGTTACCCTAAGTAAATGCGATATACTGTCGTATCTCTACAAATTATAAGTCAAGGCTGCATGACATTCTCCGTAAGACCACTTTTCTGCAATGTGGAGAGCGTTTGTTGAACGAATGTGACTATCTGCTAAGCAAAAAGAAATTTCGATCTTATAAAGGGAAAGAAATATAGCACACACTGTTACTGTCCAATTGTACGTTATTACCGAACAAAATTTGTATCGGGGGTGACTTCAAAAGCCCACACTCCGAATATTTTAGTAGTCGTTGTCTTTGGTGAATTGTCAATTTTGAAATTTTACGTGTCGTATTATGTTACTGTAATATTTTTCCTGAAACATTTTCTATTATGGAAACAATTTGCAAAACAATCTTTTAGGGTTACCAGGTATTGATCCATTTCTCACCGTGCATATTTTTACCGAAAAACCGTCTCAAAATTGGACATCTGACCAGTTTGTTTGTTCTCGAAAGGAGTGCAGGAGAGCGTTTTGAAGGACAATTGAGAAGGCGGTGCTAATTACAGAAATTGATTTATGGCTTAGGTGGCTTAGGACATCAGATGATGTCACTGCAGTGTCTCTGACCGGGAGGTTAGAGACCTAGGTCAAGAGTCCGATAGTGACAGGATTTTCGAAGCTAGCTAGACAGCTAGGTCGAATTCAGCCGCTGTCTGGAGGAGAATTCTAGCGGCTGGCTGCTCTCATATGTAGTTTTCCATGGCTGGGAGTTTCTGGGAGTTTCTAGGTGCGCAGCAAATGCCGGAGTCTTAAGAGAGGTCGGTAGTATAGGAATTTGGAGAGATTTTAAAATGAAATCTAGTAAACTCTGGATTAAATTAGCAGATGCACAGGGTGACACAGTTATACATAGGTGCTTTAGAGTGCAATGGCAGGGAAGCGACCATCGCTACTGGGCGTACAAAATTAAACGGCTACTTGACCGCGCAGGGTTGGGAGACGTCTCTCCGGAAATGGTGGGAGATAGGGGAACCCGTGAGATAGAACAGCTGATCTTCAATAGACTTGCGGATATTAAAAGGCAAGAGATCTGGGCAGCAACGGCTGAAAAACGTTCGCTAGTAGCTCAAATCCATGCGAGTCCGGTATGGGGTTGCGAAAGTTACGTTCATACTCTCGGAAAGGACGCAAGAGGGGGGTACGCTTGGTTCAGGGTTGGGGGATGGATGCAGCGTAGACTAAAGAACGCAAGTGGTAATGGCATCTGTGTGCTTTGCGGGGATAGGGAAGACTGGATTCACATCCTCTTAATTTTCTGTGCAACCGAATCATGGAGAAAAAAATGGATGGGAATGGGAAATTACTACTTCCTAAACGGGAACGTAACGCTCGCCCAAAACATTTTAGGTGATAAAAGGTCTAAATTCATGAAAGAATTAGGAACATTTTTAGGAAAGGTTCGGGCCATTAGAGAAACTGAAATTAGGGAGTGGGAAAACAGCACCGGTTAGCTTGAGCGGAGCCTAGACTGGAGAGAAATAAATAAGTCAATAAGCTAACAATATGTAAGTTAATCAGTAATTTTATGTTAAGTTAGTAAACAGTTAAGAAATAAGTCATAAGTCGTAGTCAATTGGTAACAGGGCAATATAATAAATAAAATAAAACGGGCATAGTAATAAGCATATTAGGGGGTGAAGGGAAGGGGGGATCGAAAATGTAAGGGCAGAGGCGCTGGTGCGGACGATCTTCTGGGGCGCTGTTTGATTTCAGGTGCTGAGGAGGCCAAGCACTGCAAGGAGACGGCGGGACGCCCGCGCCAGAAAATAAATAGTTAAAATAAACGGATAGATTAGTATGTACTCGGCTTCTGACGGCAGGTTTTTCCCCCTTCAGGGGTTTTTCCTGAGCCGTACCTTATGGTCTCTTTTCCGCGGCTTTGATGCGATGGAGAGACCATATGGGGTGAATACTAGAATTCGAAAGATTAGAACGCGAAAGGATGTAGGTATTGTAATGGCTTAAAGGCCTTCGGCCTAGCCACATAGGATCAAGTAACCCAATTGTTTGTAATAATTACCTATTAAATAAATAAATAAATAAATAAATAAATAAATAAATAAATAAATAAATAAATAAATAAATAAATAAATAAATAAATAAATAAATAAATAAATAAATAAATAAATAAATAAATAAATAAATAAATAAATAAATAAATAAATAAATAAATAAATAAATAAATAAATAAATAAATAAATAAATAAATAAATAAATAAATAAATAAATAAATAAATAAATAAATAAATAAATAAATAAATAAATAAATAAATAAATAAATAAATAAATAAATAAATAAATAAATAAATAAATAAATAAATAAATAAATAAATAAATAAATAAATAAACAGTTTTCCATGGTTTCTCCGAGCAACACCAGACGAATGCCGGAGCAGTACCTGAGCAGTACGGATCACGGATCGCGCACGATCGTTCCTTCCTCACACACACTTACTATACGTCATACACTACCACACATGTCGGGAGACCAATAGGGAGTTGAGAGCATGTCCTGGCAAGGGGGGTGCCCGCTTGTGGGAAATACTTGTTGGAGAAATCCCCACCAGCCTATGGATAGGTCGGAGCCGGATGTCGCTATCCAGCAGAGGAAGATCAGATCGTTACCTCCCGCGATTAATCCATACTTACGGGGCTAACGACCTTAACCGAAGACGCACCCGGAAACACCAATTAATCAATCAATCAATCTTACAGAGGCTTGTTTCCAACACTTAGTCCGTTCCTGTGAACGCTGTGTAAACACCGCGCGTATTTCTGTTGCAGCCCTGAAGGGTCTGGGCTCGAAGGCGGAGCAGCTGCTGGAGAAGAAGAAGACGGACGTGGAGCAGCTGGCGGAGCAGAAGAAGCAGGCGGCGAGCTCGCTGCTGGAGGAGCAGGCCAAGAAGACGGGCGACCTGCTGTGGCAGACCAAGAGCGACGTGGAGAAGGCAGCGCTCGACACCGCCACCGACTCCAAGAAGGCCGCCATCGACTCCTTCGACGCCGAAGTGGGCAAGGCCGAGCAAGCGGTAAGCAGCCGTCTCCTCCCCCTCTTCACCAACACGTACCCCCCCCCCACACACACACACACCGAATACGGGAACTCTAAGTAGAGATGAACGAATACTTAATATCCTGTCATTGTTGCCAAAAAAACCTGTCACATTTCAAAAACCTCTTACCCTTAGTTAAATGAAGAAATATGTTTCGGAAATAATCTATTTTTCCTAGTAAAAAATCCATAACGATAATTTACAGGACATCCAGTACTCAGAATATAAGAGTTTGTCTTGGGCGCAAAATAATCGGTTCAGATTAAAACCATTCTGCAAAATGACGATTTTTGAGAGTCGCGTTTCATTTACGCAGATGATTTCTGATATCCATTTCGAAGCTTAAAATGCATCCTTTATATTAATGATAATAAATTTAGACAATATTGTCTGAGTGAAAAATCTGCTGTCACGAAATAACCGTGAAGGAACTTGCCAAGTTCCATCATTGATATCCAGTGATGAAAACGTGACAATACACAATAATAATTTGGCAATAATTGTATCTAACAATGCATACGTTAATGTTAGTCTTTTTTATCATTAGAAGATATTATATTATTATTATTATTTAAAATATTACATACTACATAACGAAGTAAAAGAAGTTCTTCCTACGTATTACATATGAGCCTTGTTATCATAAGAAAACATTGTAGGCTTAGCGTACAATGAAATGTAACACTAAGTTAAAGAAGTTGTATTGTTATATTATGCTCTTGTGAACTACGTTGTACTATTGAACGTTCAGGGTTTCATAACAAGTTAAGAAATTACGGAGGGAAAAAGCGACGGAGACTCATAAATCGCTAAACCGTGTTAAAATACGAGTATACGTTTTCAAAAATTGTGACTCGACTACGTCATCCGGGTGTTTTTACCTCCTCGCAATACTAGTTATGTCGAATAGAGAAAATACTCTAATGCTACGGAGGAAAACGGTAATTCTGACATAAAGTACTGAGTCGTATTGTGGGTTCCTGATACAGAAAAAGTGTATAACTTTTGTGCCTATGTGTAGTGAATTGCATTCTCTATCACCTGTGAATTCAGAATCGATGATATAAACATTTTATGGCAAAAAGTCTTAGTCTTTCCCTCGTCATCGCTAGAACATAAACCGTTCAGACGATTTTCTCCAAACTTGATATTCCCCGATTGATTTGACAGAACGCAAGGTCCTCCCAATTTTAAATGGTTATTTTAATTAATGGGGTACTTTAAATGTATCACAACGATATTTCAAAATTTTATTAAAAATGGCTTCAATTTTTTTTCTTTATTTTTTCCTCAGACAGAGCAATGCACTTATAAAAAGGACGTAGGTTCCATTTTTGCTAAACTTTCCGAATTTGTGATAATGATTTAAGTTACACATTTTTTTCGGCGTCTTCCTACAACTAAAATATTGAAGATAAATATTTTTCTTTAATCAAATCTACTCCTCCAAAACTTTAAAATGTCTCATTTGTAGACATATGAGCATTCGCATAATTTTGCCTGAAGTATAAGCAATTAAAAAAATCTCAAAACACAGTCTCAAAATAAAAAATAAAAAAACATTTTCTTGAACAGAGCAAAGGGTGCTTATAAAAACGAAGCAGGTTCCATTTTCGGTGAACTGTGTTTTCGAACATTTCAAAAGTTAAAATTGCAAAACGACAATGTTGTTTTAATGAAATGTTTTTAAATGAAATCTGTTAAAAAAATAGATCTTTAAATAACATGAAGTACAATTCAAACGAATCGACAGAAGTGTACAAATTAAGCTGTGGCCATCTCTTAACAGTTGAACACCATTCTTTTGTTTTTCACATCTCATCCAAGCGATGTTTGCGATTCATGAATTCAGTTTTGGAGGATATGATATTCCTGTAATATACATAAATTTGGGCGCATTTTTCAAGAAAAGGTTTATGGATGGCACATAAAGTATTATGAAAAACTAAAATATGAAAAACCTACTTTACAGAAGCAATTAATTTAACGGGAAAACTCAAGAACTTGCATAGTTTTTATATAAGATGAAACATTGTCGTGGCAGATGAATTCGAAAACAAAATTTATATGAATGTACTGATTGCAAATCAAGCCAATGTTTTAAACATAAAATCGTTTAATAAACGTCCTCGAATACAGTCGCAGAAATGTTAATCTGAAAGTTTTTTGAACATTTGTTTTCTTCATACGAACTAATAAAAAAAAATCCGGAATGTCTAACATTTGCACAATATGTCAAGAAGTTCATCTCTTTATTTTGACCGAAGATAACATTCCTCTGTTCGCGTAGCTTGCCAACTTCTATCTAATGTGATGACACAACTGTTTCAAGGATCGTCACTTGAGCATGAAGATGCTGAATGTCGATCATTCCAGATCAATATGATGATGAAGATAAGGTTTGACAATCTTAAGCAAGACACCAGTTTCTCGTTCTTCTTAAATAATATATCCAATACACGTAATTTATTGACCATTATAAAATGATTAGATTCTACAGATGCTCATTTGCAGGACGAACGCTCATTTTGCCTATATGTCGAAAATTAGTTTCAGTGAAAGAAAATCACCTTACTTAAATATTGATACAAATTCATTACAATTAATATTACTGTATTCGGAAATAGTTAAATGATAATTTCGGAAATTACGGGAGTTCTACTTAATGATCTATGTGAACATATACATACAAAAGTGTCCGCAGTCGGCGTCTACGGTAATTGGATTTCAATAACATCGTGTTTGGCAATGGAATGATTTAGCGAAGGTAACATGAACAGATCAATTTATTTTTTTCAATGCTTATCATTGTAACATATTGACTTTTTGCTGAATTGTTGTATTGAATTGTTATTGTTGAATTGTTACTCATTAGATTACGCAGAGACCTCATTTAGCACGAAGATTTTACGATAATTACAAATTCCTTGCCGGCGAACTGTTAAGCCTTCGCAGCCTAAATTATGCAATCGCTTTTCCACACCAGAGAACAGTCAAATTCCTTGCCCCCAATTCATAAGCGTCAAACCAAAGTTTTCTAAACGTGTAGCAAATATATCTTTGCGCTTATGCTATACGAGAGTACAAGATCAAGTGAGTATGTATGTACACATAAATATACAAAAGTACAAGACCGACTGAGTATTCATCTTTTTTTTGAAAAAGAAAGGTTTGTTTTCTCGATTGCGTCAAAATTTAACAAATAGAATTACAACGATGTCCATTACCGTCTACATGAAATGTAACGGCCGCCAACATTATTTTACAATGCTCCTCATGCGAAGTGTCATCATGGTAGTAAGTTATTAGAAAATGATACTTTCCACGTCTCCTTAAAATTACCCTTTGCATGACTGGTGAGGCGCACTCTACTTCAAAACTAAAAAGTTTCAAGGAGAGACTCTTTTTCTGACTTGCTTTATCGCGCTGACGCCGCCATATGAAATCGTCCTGAACTCCAGAACCATTTCATGCTATCCATGAAAGCAAAATTCCAACATTGAGGACGACGTCAAGGATGATGTACCACCTCACGGTGAATGCCAAAGGAAAGTCTTGTGTGTCATGTAACGTGTTATCATGAGGAGCGTGCTTAGCCTTCGAGAACATTGCATCGTTCAGTGCCGCGGCTACGAACAGCTTTGGCATTTAGTGCCGATGTCACGTTTTTACAGTACGCCTTCATAAAGTTCGCTGCCAATATACACTTGTGGAGCCATTTCTTAATATTTATTGCCTTCACAATTGATGTAAATTTTATTTGAACGCATTCTTAATCTATTTTTAACGTTCTGAATTTCACCAAAGATATGCGAATTCAAAGAATATTAATTTAATTAAATTAATGGCGGAAGTACAATTATCACATCAGAGTTTCTGTAAAATGACCACTTCAAAATGCCCATAATATGCCAACCATATTATTTTGTGTTGAAACTTAAACGTTTTCATCTGTTGATTCTATATAACGACGAAAAGTAGAATCATCTTTGAGGGAGGGGGAAAGTGAATCTTTAGTGGGAATCAAAACGATGAGTTTTTTATACTTCTTTCCAGCGCAACCTCGGTGTAAGAAAATTTCTCTTGGGCTTTCAGAGAAAGTAGATTTTTTAGTGAGAACTGCGATACACTGAGCAGGCGACTTTAAGCGATAAAAAACATTCAAAGGACGTGGTTTAGGCTCTTCTTAGTGTCAACCAAGAAGTAATTGTAATAGCTTCAAATGTTGTTTAAAAAACTTCATTTCAATGGTGACACTATTTCGGGGAGTTTATTCTAAATTAAAACAGTTTATTCTTCGTATATTTCTCTCACAGCAAGGAAGGGCCTCCCACACTGAATGTATTCTGTAAAATCATTTTAACAGAGCGGGAGGTGTCACTTAAGATAACTACTTACCGACACGCTAGTTCTGAAAGATTTAGTACAATCTGTCTAGCTAGAACTTGAAACACAACACAAAACTTTAAGCAATTATCGAATCTCTCTACTCACAACAGGTAATTCGGAAAAGAAGCAAATTAAATAACCTTCGGCTCATATGTCATTGACGTCGCATTTGGACATGATTTACAGCCGATCGAAAACCGTTCGGGATGAATGTACGGAAAACTCGCAAAGCATAGAAGCTCCCAGAGACGACGTAAGTGGCATAAGATCAAAGGTAGATTAATGCATCAGAAGACTACGTACGTACTGAAATTCGCCTCCTGTTGAGGCCCCAATATGTTTTTAATACATTTAATATTAATTAATAAATATTTAAAAGATTAAGTATATTAATCGTAAAATCCTATAGTGTTTTTTCATATTAATTTTGCATCGAAAGTTCAATATTTCAATATTATCGAAACGTCTCGAGTTTAGAATCGCTTCTGGGCTCCATAAGATGCTAATCCAAGATCTTGAGTGAGTAAGCGTATGTTGATGACGCATCAATTACTTAGATCAGTCTCGTAAGTGCAGAGCACGTTGCATCCCGGGAGGTTACGGTGTTCTTCCCTCGCTAGAATGTGATATTCCGCTCCGACTTACACGTTGGCTTGTGGGTTTCCCCTCTCAGGGTATCGTCCCCCAGCGGGACACCGCCCCAGCCGGGAAAAGCTCTAAGCTCCCGACGCGTTTACTGCGTAAGCTCTTTGCATGGCCCGTCGATAGTCGACTTTTTTTGTAATGTGCAGAATAATTGTAAGGACGAGCGCGTGTTACAATTGAGATTAAATCTGTCGCGTTCGCTTGCACAGGTGGACGGCGCCATCAACCAGGCGTCGGTGGCTGTGGACCAGAAGATGAAGGAGGCGGACCAGTTCATCGACCAGAAGAGGGATCAAGTGCACACTGCGGTGAAGACGGCGTCAGACAAGGCGCACGAGACGACCGACACCGCCTCCGGCTCCCTCCTGGGCAAAGCCAAAGGCCTCCTGCCTTGTAAGTAGCGTTACACCTAAAAGGAGTTCCTTTAACTTCATTACCTTTGTTTACAATGATGTGACTGTAGCGTGGTTAAGAGACGTGGAGGTTCCCCGGCGATGTATGTATAGATTTTAGAGGAAAGGAAAGAAACATACAGAAATAAGAATCCTACAACTTTGCAATCAACCAGACAAAACTATTCTTCCCATGTTATATAATTCACATGTAGCCGTGAGTGAGGGAGGGAGCGAGTGAACGAGGGGGCGAGTGAACGAGGGGGCGAGTGAACGAGGGAGCGAGTGAGTGAGCGAGCGAGGGAGCGAGTGAGTGAGCGAGCGAGGGAGCGAGTGAGTGAGCGAGCGAGGGAGCGAGTGAGTGAGCGAGCGAGGGAGCGAGTGAGTGAGCGAGCGAGGGAGCGAGTGAGTGAGCGAGCGAGGGAGCGAGTGAGTGAGCGAGCGAGGGAGCGAGTGAGTGAGCGAGCGAGGGAGCGAGTGAGTGAGCGAGTGAGTGAGCGAGCGAGTGAGTGAGTGAGTGAGCGAGGGAGCGAGTGAGTGAGTGAGTGAGCGAGTGAGTGAGTGAGCGAGGGAGCGAGCGAGGGAGCGAGGGAGCGGGCGAGGGAGCGAGCGAGTGAGTGAGCGAGTGAGTGAGTGAGCGAGGGAGGGAGCGAGGGAGCGGGCGAGGGAGCGAGTGAGTGAGGGAGGGAGCGAGCGAGCGAGCGAGTGAGGGAGCGAGCGAGCGAGCGAGGGAGCGAGGGAGCGAGCGAGCGAGCGAGCGAGCGATCGATCGATCGAAGTGAGCGATCGAGTGATCGATCGAGTGAGCGATCAAGTGAGCGAGCGAGTGAGCGAGGGAGGGAGGGAGGGAGGGAGCGAGGGAGCGAGGGAGGGAGGGAGGGAGGGAGCGAGGGGGCGAGCGAGCGTGCGAGTGAGTGAGGGAGCGAGCAAGCGAGTGAATGAGGGAGCGAGCGAGTGAGTGAGTGAGTGAGTGAGTGAGTGAGTGAGTGAGTGAGTGAGTGAGTGAGTGAGTGAGTGAGTGAGTGAGTGAGTGAGTGAGTGAGTGAGTGAGGGAGGGAGTGAGTGAGGGAGGGAGGGAGTGAGTGAGGGAGTGAGGAAGCGAGCGAGAGAGGGAGTGAGGATCATGCGTGTAAATTATGTGATGTGTGTATATTACATATGATGGGGGAGTTCGTGTGCGAGATGAGTGTGAGAATGTAAGTTCAAGACCACCTTAGGGGATGCCAGCGGGCTGCCGTAGCTCAACCGCGATTGCGCGAACGCCCAAGGCCGGTTCGGTAAATAGAGCTGAAATCATCCTCCTGTCCACCTTACGGAAAGTGAAATATCTCTGCAGATAATCTCCTGCAGTGTAGCACCTGTAACGTCCGGTGAATATTCCATTTCATTCTTTAACACTGGTTTGATTATTATATTAATTGTATTAAAATCAGTTTGAAAATCTAAGTACTCGTCTCACTTTTGTCGTTCTTTCTCAAAACATCACTGATGTCAATGGCTATTATTTAATAAACCACTTTAATCGTTTTATCTTCCTTTGCATATTAGATCAGTTTAGCAGGTGGGCGAGGAAGCCATTTGACCTCCAGTTCTAATATCACTGACGAGAAATATTAAGCAACAGTCTCTTTTCTTCTAATTGCGTGGACAGTTCAGTTGCTAGTCCATCGCTTGCAGATCTTTCACCCATGAGGTGTCTCAAAGTAGTTGCTAAGCGATGTGCGCGTCCTCAACCCGCAGGAATGCTGTCAAGGTGCCCTCTGTTGGGTGGGAAAAGCGGTGACTAGATCCAAGGTGAAGCATCAAGTGTTCAGAAGCCATCCCCTATTTACGTCACTGCGACCTCGATTATGTAAGGGAACACTATGCATCATTAAGGCATATAATTGCTATTCGTGAGAAAGAACATTTAAAGTGTTTTTTAATTAATCGATATTACAAATTCTAAATAAATCTTTATGGGAACACACGTATCGAGCAATAAGTGATAAAATGAAGCCCTCAACTGTAATTAATGTCAGCGTAATTATGTTCCTATCATTGATGGAAATTTTGCGGTTATAATATTTATATATTTAGTTTCGATCATTTCTCTGGACAATTATATCAATGGAAAGGTTAATAAAGTTTATAAATTTATTAACTGAAGTTGTTCAACATTTTAATAAAATTTACTACAAACACATGATCCTATTTAGAATGATCTAATGCAAAATGGGTTTATTAGCTCCAGATTAAGATTAAAAAGTGTGAAAATAAGATGAACACGATCTCATATCAATAATGAAAATGTGTTTTATTTCATTTTTTTAAATAATGTAATTATTTGTTGCTTGTTTTGTTGCAGTCTAAATGGCTGGGCACGTGATGCAGGCTGTCACGGCCTCTGCCTGTCCGCCCGCCCACTCGCCTGCCTGCGCTGCGCGCTCTCTCTCGCATTGTTTCCGAACTAACACGCCATGTTCTCGTGGCGAAGGTGCGTCATCACTGCTACTTTACATGTAAACCTGCTCCAATTTCTCTGGTTGCTAATAAGATGAGACATTCTACCCTCTCTGTGCTCGCACTCGTGCTCTGCACTGACCCCAGTGCGTAAAGCAGTGTTCATTTGTTTCAACTGACACAAGAACCGATGTAAAATGTTTCTAAAAATGGAATTGTGTCAGTAACATTAACTCGGTCTTAAATATATTTTTCGCGTGAGGCAGGGGCAATAAGTTGGTACTGTCACTCATCTGCGTATCTGTCTCTGTCGATTTTGTTTTCTCCTGCATGAGAACATTTTTTCTGGCTAAATGTTTACGGCATTCTTTGGAATTTCTGTCTTATGTATCGTTCAACAAAATGAGAAGTAATTACAGTAATTTTGAGTTATTTATTTATAAACAAAGAGCTAAACAAACAAATTACATTGGAGTGGTAAGAAATGGAATTGAAAAATATTGCCCGCAGAGCAGGTATTCAAATTACCCTTTACTTTTAAAGTATAACATATTACCTAATATGACAATGTAATAGAAGCATTGGCGACACCTTCGCCTCCTGCATCAGCATCGTGTTCACTAGCCAGCTTTGAAACAAGTTCTGTCTACACATGTACGTTTAAGTTTTGTAAATTAGTAGAATGTTAGTTCGTATTTTTCATAGTGGCAGAACTCAGAGGGGTTGGAAAATGTGTTATTTAAACTGTGGCTAAGATTCTCAAGAGGAAAGGTTTTCTGTTAGAATAATTTAGTGCACTCATGTATCCAATGTGTGTGCACAGTGCTCAGTGAATTATTTGAGAAATATGAAGCATTTATTGCAGCTGAGAAAATGGTACTCAGTATATTTTGCCTTGCCTGTTGTTGCAAACATATTTGCCTAATTTCATAATCCTCAATTAAATATTTTTATGAGAGTCTTAAAAAACATTTAAACGAAAAAGTATATTATATTTTCGCTAGCCTTACAGTGTAAAGAAATTAGCTACAGTATTGATTTAATAAACTGCAGGCAGTGTTAGCAGATTTGGATGTTAAAATTTTAAATGTCATTATGTAAGTCAATAAATGTGAAAATTAAGAATATGATTTCAAGAGTTTTCATTTATTTTTATACCTTCTAAACTGGTTGTGTATTTTATGTAAATCTGCTTTATTTGTTTAGCTAATTCATTTTTTCTTTCATTGAGCCAGATTACTCATTCATCCATCCATCCATCCATCCATCCATACATACATACATACATACATACATACATGATATATACATCTTTTTATCCATCCATTCAAATTAGAATCTTAAAAAATTATTTCATTCAATTAAATGGTAACTAGATATTTTCAAATTTCTCGCGCATTATTTTAGTATAGAAATTATATAAAATTATATGTTTGTTTATAAATTTAAATAAATGTATACATTTATTTCCAAAGTGACGTATCTAAATTTCCGTTTGTTTTCTAGTTTTACACATAAATATATTCTTAACATGCCTCATATATTGCCTTAAGGGAGTCTTAGAAATTTATTGAAAAAGTGTGGACAGATAAAACCAAACGAAGATAATGGTTTTGAGTGTTTAAAAGACACAATATCCTCATTGCTAGAAAGTAGAAACTTTACAAATCTTGCGATTATCACGCAAAATTGCCATGCCTCGCCACCGGGTTGGCTACTTATAGACAATACATTTTTTAAAAAACATTATTTAGAAAAACTATCTGCACTGAAAACATTAAGATTATAATTTACTTGAAATACTACATTTATCATTAACAGAGGTTATACCCGCCAATGAAACCGCATAGTATCTGTTTAGCCCTCCAGCAGGTGCTTCATTGGTATTCGCAAGAATAGGTGCGTGAATCTCTCGGTGTTCACTTTAGTGATAGTTCTAAATGAAATCGTATTAAAGTGGGTTAAAAATGTAATACTTTATTAAATTTAAAAATATAATTTTTAATTGAGTATATTTTTTTAAAATGAATCAATCCGAATCAATCCGGAAATTTTATTGAAAAAACTAGAATTAAGAAATAAAACAAGAGACAAATAATGAAAGTACATGATCTAAGAAGTAAAATGATAGTGATGGGGAAAAAAACTTATCTACTTCCAACTTCATTTCTCGAACAAATAATTGA
>JAZDUA010000150.1:2522500-2700000 GCA_038098605.1 Gryllus longicercus
CGTTACCGCGATACACTAAGCTAACGGCCCCCTTCTCCTACATGTAGTAGTACCCCTATGTAACGTAGCGTAACTCTGTCTTGAATCCCCTCAACCCGTTATTGGTATTACGTAATTTAACATCATATCTTCATAGTAGCGAAACGAAATCACTGTCAGTTTCCTTTGGCTTCCTAAGGAAGGAGAGACCTGACCTCGCGCGTGAAATAAAACAATTCTTGGGGGCCATCCATAATTTTCGTAACTCAAATTTGGAGTATTTTGAATACCCCCTCCCCCTGTAACGCATCCGAAACGCGCGCTTTAACGACCCTAAATAATTACGTAACGCCTGCGAGAACCTTTGTTTACAATGCAAGAAGTGAAAATAACTTATAGCTCAATAAAAAAATTGTATACATGTTATTTGTGTTGTATATTAAAATCTATGATAATTTAAGTCGGAATTTGTTGTCGATGCTGACTTCACCTAACAATAGATTGAGGGCAAGTTTTAATTGAAAAAAGGACGCACAGGCGACAAAATTTCTGATCACAAGCTGTGCACACGCCGTCGTTGTGGATGACGCATGAGTGTCTACTGCGCCAATTTATTTGAATTCTAGAAAATACTACAGATCATTTTTGAATATTTTCTTCGTAAACTTACAGATTCCATAAAAAATATGATGAAAAAATATTTCCATTTATTGTAACAACTTCAAATAACTTTAAATTATTTAGATTTTAAAACAAATTATTCTGATAATATTTTAATATAAGAACTAGAATTTATACTATCAGAAACATTTTTTGATATTTTCTCAGTGCCAAATTCAAATGCATTTTTTAAAACAAAATAGCGAAAATAATTTTTACTCTCTTAAAACCTTGGAACAGGCTTGAAAAAATCTCAAAAGTTCTTAAAACACAAAACGTGATTTTTCCAGATTTCTTGGATTGCTGAGCTGTAGTTCAAAAAATTAAAACAATTTTTACTTTTCTGTACACGTACATACAGAGTAATACGTAGTATAGGGAAAGTTATATGTAATGCCGCGATTACCGAGAATTCAACGGAAAAACACGTTTTGGGGCCCTCTGATACCGAAAAAGTGTGTTTTTTTTCTTCAAAACGCCCGTCTGTCCGTCCATTTGTGAACGCTAATAGTGCTTACACCATACGTAAGATTTTTTCCAAATTGAAGAAACCCCTCTCCATCTCGCTCAAGTCGAAACATCGAGATTTCCCCTCCAGGAAATCGAGATGCACCGAATGGCATCTCATATGTCTCGATTGGTGCACCGTGAGTGATCAAACACACACACTCAGGCTCACACACAATTGCTCACATACTGTATAGACCTTAAATTATTTCACAAAATACACAAAAGTAAGTCTTTTATATTATAAATTTGAAGACAGGCGAAATGAAATGTTAAAGTATATTTTTAAAAATTTGTCCCATCATTGGACCCTTGGGCGGGCATTGGAAGAGCCCTCCTTGCCCCCCCCCCCCCCCCGCCCCCACCAGTCACAGTGGCTCTTCCTGTTTGCTTCCTCACTCACTTGCCTACCCTGGGAATACTCTCCGACACATTTTTTGAGAATTAACATGTTGCCATCACCTGTGTTCTGAACGTGTGTCATGCCCTACCATCACCCTGTGCTCCAAATCTGCTCACATTTCTCTGATGGATAAGAGTAAAGATCCTCTCTCGCATATTCTTGTACTAATGCTTTGTAATGGCACAGTGCTCATGATCATAAAACAGTATCAATTCCATGTATCTGGATCAAAAAATATATTAAGTTTTAAAAAATGGAATTGTGTTAATAATGTACACTCAACTTATATACTTTATATTATCTTTTATATTATAATATCCTTATATCCTTTGAGATAAGCTGATTGAATCTAAAACCTACTTTATAAAAATTCCACACTGTTTCTATCGAGTTGAACTAACCCTTTTATATCAGTGTGTACTGTCTCTCATCTACGCAGATGTCAAATTACTTTCTGTTCAAGGAAAAATATTTTTTGACAGTATTGAAAAAGCTTCCAGTCAAAATATCTTTCTTGTATTATAAATATGTAGAATGGTAGTTGGTTTTCTCTTTCCATTTTCCCTTCTTTTTACTTGATGGTGTCAGAACTTGTGAGATAAGAATTCTTTTATGGAAAGTATCTAAGGTTAGCAAAATATAAGAAAATAGTTTTCAGTTAAAATAAATTGATGTACACATTAGTAAACATATTAGTGTCCAATGCAAGAGCAGAAAGCTCTGCAAACATTTGTTAAGAACTTATTACTGCTGGTCATCTTGTTCTATTTTGCTTTCTTGTCAAAAAAGCTTAATTTCTGAATTGAACATTTTTATGCAAGCATTACATAGCATTTGAAAGAAGAAAAAAAATGTTTTCTGTCATGAAGATGTAAAGAAAAAGCCCTTATTTTAATAAACGGTAGGTAGTGTCAACAGATTTTAATGTCTTTGTGCAAGTCAACAAAACATTCTCAAAAATGAATTGCATGCATATTTGCTTTCCACCTATTTTAACACGATCTGTGCATGGGTGTCAGTGCTACGCCCCTCTCCCAAATTTTTGGTATATGGAGTGTATTGGAGAGGACTCACCAGTGATTTGTATTTCATCTATTGAATCATGCCACCACCACCCCTATTTTGGTTCTGGTGATGCCCATGCTCCTGTGTATAAGGAAAGCCTTACTCTTTCAATACTCTTAAAAGATCGTTTTGATGTAGAACACTTTACGAACCTTGACAGTTGAGATGACAAATAGTACATACCAACTCAACAAGGAATGGAGGTTGAAGGTTTTAATCCCACCCTTGGAATGGACATTTGGCCAATGTGTCTATAATGTGTGTTGTTATGGATGGCTTTGTGTTCTACTGATACCAGAAGCACACAGCTGTATGGTATTGGTATAAATTGCCTGGTTTGAGATACACTCAGCTGTTATGTTGAGAATCACACTTTTTACTAGAAAATACACTAACAAAAGGGAACATTTCAGTTCACTCAATATAGTAAATAATAATAGTATTAATTATGCTGAATTATTAATATTTCAAAATGAAGTTCATTCACTTAAAATATTTACTACTTGACTTTATAGCTTCACATGAAAAAGCACGGGAAAAAGGAAGTTGTCATTTTCACAGAGTTTTCATGTTTCTGAATATGCAGATTCAGTGTTCCAATAATTCAAATCTCTACTTTGTCTAATAATTTCTATGGAGAATTCAAATTTTCTGAGTTTACGGTATTTTAACCCCTTAACTTGCAATATCACTTACGCTTTTTGTATGTTTTCATTGTAGAAAGTTTACAAAGGGGCAAATGATTAATTTCTCTTCCATATTCAGTAATATAAGAACCACAATGTAATTATTTTCTTACATAATAATAAAGAAATCCTACTTCTGCTCCTGATGATGAAAAAATAGTTTTTCATTGCACACATTTTAACAGGTAGTTAAATTCAAAAACTTTTCAGTAGGTATTTATGATCTGATAGCAATCATTTAAGCAATGAGAAAATTGTCTGTTCAAGCATCTTCAAATAATATTGCCCCATTAATCTAGGAATCATCTCTCAATTTACATCGTAACAATCATGAGTGAATTAATTAAACTTAGTCACCTGCAATTATTATTTGAAACAAAATTTTATTAATGATTTTCTGCAGTATTTTAATAAACCATAAACTTTTTAAATTGCAAAGATTATAATAGTTAATTTTGATTGATATGTTCAATTTTAAGAGGGGTCCCTTATTTGTTAATGCTTGGTGCTTGTTGACATATTAAATCCTGGTATCAACAGTAGGTCTAATAAATGTATTTTAGAATAAGTAGATGCTAATGAAACAGAGTAAAGACTAAAGCTATGGCATTCCAAGGTAAATAAATGAGAAGGGTTAAAATAGTTAGAGATGTGAAAATAATAGCAGAAAATAGTAGCAAAGTTTATGTATCTAGGAAACATCATTGAACAAAATTCAGAAGATCGAGAAAGACAAATTCAAAAATATAATGGGGTAAATGGAATAATCAAGAAAAACTTTGGAAGAGATATGACAACAGAAACAAAACTAAAATACATAACATGACAACTAAGCCAATGTTAATGTATGGATCAGAAACGTGGACCCTAAAACAAAGAGACTGTCAGAGATTGGATGCCACACAAATGCCGCTTTTACGGCACCTGGTAGTAACTACACAACTAGATCAACAAAGAAACACTGAAAGAAAAAAAAAAAAGAAAGAAAAAAACACACACACACACCTCAAAGCAAAAAATAGAGTGGATGTCATTAAAGAGAATCAGAGATGTCTTTCGCATGCACAAAGAATGCAAGTGGAAAGATTTCCTAAAGCAGTTATAAAGTATAAACCCATAGGGCAAAGATATATAGGAAGACCTAATAAAAGATGGATTGATCAGAAACATCTGGAGGAATAATCCTCAGATCTACTGTCTTAAAAGGAAAAGGCACCAGACCTACTATCCTGCAGTGCATGATGATGATGATGATGATGATGTCAGAGTACAGTTAATTAAACAGTATTTAACGTTTAACAGTATGTCACATTCAGCTTTTACTGGTTTTGAGATTTTATAAATAAGTACCATAATATTTAATATCACATTTATTTATAATATAAGAAAATAAATAGACACTTTATTCATAAAGTGGAGACTTCCTGCTGTCATATATTTTCTTCCCTCTTATTATCTACATATTGCGGCATCCAGAAGGGAGGCAGCTAGGGCAATTTGCCCCGGCCTCCAATTTATTGGGGCCCCGAATTTTTTTAATTCAAAAGTAATGAAAAAATATATTTATTTATAAACAAAATTTAACCAATAAGTTGTTTCTGATGCATGAAGAAATTAATTCTGTTTATGAATTGGGAGAAGAGGGAATTTTTTGTAAATAAGGGGCTCCCAAGGATAAACTACCTCAGGCCCCAGATTTTTTTGTGTGTGCCCCTGACTGCAAAAATCTATCTATCTATTTAGTGTTGTTTTTTTTTTTTTTTTTTTTTTTTTTTACAGCCTTGGCCGTTTTTCACATCCCACTTTCCATGCCTCTTTATCCCATAGATAGTTTTCATTTATTTCTTTTTTTTCCATGGCTTCAGTTATTGCCATGTTTCATGTTTTTCTCAGTCTTCCCCTGTATCTTCTTCAATTTCCTTTTTCTTCCATTGCCTCCCACCTTCTTTTACTGGTACATTATCATAAGCCTTTTTGAGATCAATGAAAATTATGTGAAGTTCTCTTCCTTACTCAATTGTTTTTTCCATCAGTTGTTTGAGACAAAAAAAAATTGTCAATACAGAATCTTCCTGGTCTAAAACCTTTTTGCTCTTCTGAATCTGATGTTTGCATTTCAATTCTATTCTTTAGCACACGTCCATACAGCCTAAACAAAGAAGTCACACTTATCACTCTATAATTATTACAATCTTTTTTACAACCTTTTTTGTAAATTGAATTTATATAGGCTAATTTTCATATTTCAGGTATTTTACCTCCTTTTAAAATGCTATTGAATATTTCAGTAATTAATTCCAAACCTACAATAGGATGTTTAACCAGCTCTATGGCTATACCTCCAGGCCCAGGTGCTTTATTATTTTTCATGTTTCATGTTTCATTAACATTTTTTTTAACTCTTTCAAAGTCGCATCTGGTGTGATCGAATTTACATGCAGTGGTTCACAATTTATTCCCTTAAAATTGTATTCCATTTTCTGTCAAAAGATTTTCATAGTATTTTTGCCACTTTTCTATACTAATTGGGTCTACTAAATGCCATTCTTGGCTTGTATTCAATTTCATGGAATGTAACATTTTCCATGCCTCTCTGGATTTGGTGTTACCAATGCATTTGTCTAATCTGTCACATTTTTGTTCCCAGAATACATTTTTGGCCTTCTTCACTTCTTTCTTGGCCAAATATTTCATTTGTTATATTCACTTCTATCTTCTAAATCCTTTGTGGAAAGCCATCTCCAATAGAACTTTTTCTTTTCTTCAACCAGGTTCTTTATATCTTCTGTCCACCACAAGTCTTTTTGTTTATATTCACCTCTTCCGTTCTCTCCCAAAGCTTCTTTAGCGGCTTCACGTGTGCATTTTTCTAAAAATTGGTATTTTTCTTCAGTATTTCTTTTGAATAAAACGAGTATTTTGTTCATAAGACTATTTATTTAACTGATTCCAATACAAAAGAACGGAGAGAACGAAGGGCCTGTTCACTCGCGCACGTGCCATCCCAACACACTCACCAAGAGCTACCAACATAGGGCGCGAGAGTTCTCATTGAATTATACAGATAGCGCCAGCACTCGAAGCACGTAAATTCAAACAGTCCAATACTCCATCCAATTGAGTGCTTAAATCTCATAAAATAAAAAAATTAACACTTTCTCATTTCCAAGTTAAAAATAAGTTTATGGAAATGATCTCGAGGAGTAGGCTTGGTGAAGACGTCGGCTAGTTCTAGATCTGACGGCACAAAACTAACGCTGATAGTCCCCTCTTCAAGCTTCTCACGGATATAATGATACTTGATGTCCACATGCTTTGTCCGTTTATGGAAGACTGGATTTTTCACAAGACAAAGCGCTCCCTGGTTGTCCATCTTCAGGTTTGTTGGTTCCTGGACTGGTTCCTTCAGTCTCACGTGCGGATCTGCTGGTGTACCAACCGGAGCTGCATCTTGCATGTGAAACTTCTCGATCATCCTGCGAATATAACTAGATTGGTGAATAAGTATACGACGATTATTATCCTCATCGGTCTCGTCCAATATCTCCATCCCGACAAAATGTCCGGGTTCCATGACCGTGATCTCGAACTGCTTCACCAACTCATCCAAGAAACTGTAGAGCGATGCTTCATCTGAGGACATGACTAGTCCGTCATCGACGTAGAGAATCAGAATTATCGTCGATTTTGAATAACCCTTCCTGTAAACACACTTGTCTGCTTCTCCTCGTCGGAATCCTTGGTCAAGCATGAACTGGTTAAACTTTTCGTTCCAGCACCGCGATGCCTGCTTTAACCCGTACAGTGATTTTTGTAGTCTGCATACCTGACCGTCACTTATATTAGCACCCTCTGGTGGATCCATGTAAATTGTCTCGTGTAGGTCTCCATATAAGAATGCTGTGCGTACATCGAACTGTAATATCTTGTAATTATTATTCACTGCTGTAGCCAATAAAATTCTTATCGATTCATACCTAGTAGTAGGCGAAAAGATCTCGTCGTAGTCAACTCCTTTCTCCTGGGAAAATCCCTTGGCACATAGTCTGGCCTTGAACCTTGGTTTGTTCGATGTTTGATCTTTAACAGAGAAAACCCACTTCGACCCGATGACCTTCATGCTGTCAATTCGCTTCACGAGTTGCCATGTGTCGTTCCTTTTCAGGGCACTGAGCTCCTCTGCGATCGCCTTTGACCACTCTCTTGACTCACTGCCTTCCATGGCCTCCTTGTAAGTCAGCGGTACATTTACCATAGCGAAATTCGCTGTGTATCTTCCTGGGCGTTGCAATTTGTCTCGCTTCCTCAGATTGTAGTCCCTGGCGTTATCGACGACTGTCCCTTCATCCTCTTGAAGAGCTTCGACGTTCCTCGGGTTTGCGTCGAACGGTTCTCCATCCAGATCCTGTCGAGGTTCGGTCTCATTTACTGCGAGATTTCTTATTGCCGGCCGCTGCGCCTCCGGAGCTGCTAACTTGGATGCTCCACCTAGATCGACGATTTGGTTTCGACCTCCAGGATATTCTTCAGCGTTGTCGTCTCCATTTTCCATTTGCGCAATGCTGATCTGGACGGTCTTCTTCTCGGTATCGATCGTAGTGTGTTCATCGAAAATCACGTTTCTCGAAACTTTTACCTTTTTTGTTGTCGGGTCAAACAGTCGATAATTGTCAGAATTTCCATCATACCCGACAAACATGAGTTTGCTAGATTTGTCATCCAACTTAGTTCTTCGACAGTCGGGGACGTGCATAAATGCAGTGCAACCAAACTTTTTTAAATGCGATAATGATGGCTTTCTACCCATGAAAGCTTCATACGGCGTCGTACTTCTCTTTTCGCTTGTTGGAGTCCGGTTGAGAATGTACACTGCCGTGTTAACCGCCTCGCCCCAGAGGTACTTTGGCGTATTCATTGCGTGCATCATGGACCTGGCACTCTCCATGACCGTGCGCATTTCACTCTCAATGCGACCGTTCTGTTGTGGGGTATAAGGCGAAGTGTTTTCTAGGATTATGACTTCTCTCTTGAGATATTCCTGCAGACTTTCATTTAGGTATTCTTGACCGTTGTCACAGTGCAAAACCTTGACCTTACGGCCTTGTTGCTTCTCAACCATCCGCACATATTCCTTGAGACGAGTCAGAACATCAGATTTGTGCCTCATGGTCCTGACGACGAGGTAGGATGTTGCGCTATCCTTGAATAGAACGAAGTACCTGGCACCTCCGGAAGATTCAGTCGCAATAGGACCGCACACATCGGAGAACACTCGTTCCCCAACTTCCTCCTCTCGGACTTCTCTGGACGCATGATGAAAACGATGTTGCTTGCCATACAAACAAGATTCACAGAGAATCTCATCCTCGTCACTCAGTGTGATGCCGGATATCACACCACTCTTGATCATTTCTCGAACCCGCGTAAAGTTGACATGGCCAAGTCTGTCATGCCACGCCTTCAAGCTATTCTCTGTAACTTGTTGAGCCTGATGAACTGAAATATTTCTAAACAACATACAATAATTATTGTTGTAATCGAGAATCGCATTCGCAATGAGTTTTGAGCCATGTAGAATCTCTGCCTTTTTTCCTTCCTTCATTATTGTCCAACCCTTCTTGATCGCGACAGCTTCAGAAAACAGGTTTCTTCTCAGGTCAGGAACAAATAGGACGTTCGTGATAACTGACTTGTACCACTCACCTTTAATCTTTTTCTCGATCTCGATGTCTCCTTTTCCAATGACAGGTAATGACACGTTGTTTCCAATTACAACTGTAGTCCCTTCAGAAACAGCAGACATGTTTGAGAATAGTTCAGCCCTGTACGACATGTGGGCAGATGATCCGCTGTCCATGATCCACGTATTTTCCATGTTGACACCTTCAGGAAATTCCACGTTGAATGAAGTATACTCCTTGTCGCGATGTGATGACTTATGCTTAGGCTTGTTCCTGCAGAACCGGGCGATGTGGCCCCTTTTCCCGCACTGATAGCATTTGATGTTTTGTTTCACCTCCTGGTTTTGCTCGACTGATTTCTGCTTGCTCGATCCACTTGATGACGGCTCTCTCTGCTTCGTCGACCTCTTTGATTTCGTCGATTGATTTTTGCCCGATGAGACCGTGAATGCAGTTTCCATTTGCTCAACCAAAGACAGGTTTGCTTCTTCGTCAACTAACCTAGACGTCAGATTTCTCAGCGTTTGCCTGTCTTCGCTATCTGATAGCCACGCCTGTCGAAAATTCAAAAATTTCTGCGGCAACGTGCTGATTATTTTTGTAATTATCGCCGCATCGCTTACAGTCTCGCCAATATCCTTTAATTTCTTCGCTAAGTTTTCGACATTCGCAATGTGTTGAGCAACGCTGTCACTATCTTTCATTCGATATTGGTGAAATCGTTCGTGTGCAATCATTTTGCTCGACTCAGATCGTTGCAAATAGATCGAATCAAGCTTATCAATTATTTGATGAGATGACTCACAATTCTCAATCAAGGTTATCTGCGCGTAGTCTAATGCAGATGTCAAAATAAACATTGCCGTTGCGTCATTTTTAATTCATGCCTTCTGCGTCTCATTGTTATTTTCCGGTTTCAGTTCAGTTCCATGGACGATTTCGTAGAGTCCTTTTGCCCGAAGTGCACAGTTCATTTGGAATCGCCATTGATTGTAATTACTGCCATCAAACTTACTCAGGCTATTCATGTCTAATCTCTCTGCCATTGTGACGTCACTAAATTGCCACACATGCGACGAACGCGACCTCTAGCGAGATGAACACGAACTTGAACAAGAAACGAACACGTTTCCACCACTAAATTCGGGGTTAGGTCCTTCGCGATTAGAAATCTGACTCACAGATTGCAATCGACACTTATATGCACGTGGCGAGCCCTCCAAACGGTTAAAGCCTCCTCGATAAACTGCACGAGTCACACAACGAATGCGCGCACAAGCGAAACGAACACGCTTCCACAGTCAACTTCGAGGTTAGGTCCTTGGCAATTCGAAATCCGACTCACAGATTACGATTGGTCACAAATAGTCTTGTTTTTCCACTTCAAGCGTTCACTGGGCCCATAACCTTTTGAATAAAACGAGTATTTTGTTCATAAGACTATTTATTTAACTGATTCCAATACAAAAGAACGGAGAGAACGAAGGGCCTGTTCACTCGCGCACGTGCCATCCCAACACACTCACCAAGAGCTACCAACATGGGGCGCGAGAGTTCTCGTTGAATTATACAGATAGCGCCAGCACTCGAAGCACGTAAATTCAAACAGTCCAATAATTTCCTATTGGGATGAACTTTAATTTTTCTGCCATGCGCAATTTGTACAAAAATGCAATGGAATCATCTTGAAGGCTTTCAATATTGTATCTCGGCCACATCTGACTCTCTATTTTCCACCTTTTGTATTTGGTTTAGTGTTTCCGTAACATTTGAAGTACGGTTTCTACATAAGGTAAGCTTTTCCTTGTAGTAAGTAGTGATCTGATCCACAGGAAGCACCTCTTTGAACCCGAACATCGCTCCACTTTATTGATGATTGTTGTTTAGTAATTATGTAGTCAATTATTGATGGCAGTTTTCTAGTGGGCTGGGTCCACGTGAGTTTATGAATTTCTTTATGTGGAAAGTAGCCATTCAATATTTTAAGGTCATACAGTTCACATGTATAAGTCTTTCTCCGTTGTCGTTTATTATATTTTCATCATATCGCCCCACAACATTATGCGCCATTCGTTTTCCAACTCTTCCATTAAAATCACCTAGAAGCACCACTTCTTTGCGATTTCCAATAGAATCCAGCAGCATAATCAGTTTCTCTAAAAATGTACCTTTTTCTGCAACACTTGCATCGTCTGTTGGAGCATAAATTTCTATAATAAAAACATTGCGTAATCTTAGTTCAAGATCGAGACATGACTTTCTCTCATTAATTGCTTCCCAGCTATGAATATTTTTCTCCAATATTTTATGTACGGAGGCGTAGGGATGTACCGACCCCATCGCCCTGCATTCCCTTACCGGTGGGTGGGGAATGAAGCAATTAGCCTGGTTTCTCCCACCTAGAAAGGAGTGGCTGACCGCTGTCCGTAACTGTAAGATATCCTTCTTAACTAAAATCCTTTCTTGAACCCCGGGAGCCAATGGGTAGATTGAGTAGCTCGGCTTCCGTTTTCTAACTTAGGTGTATCCTTACCATTCCCTTTTTCCTGTTTAGAAGCAGAAGTGCTTCAAATAGGGGTAGATTGAACTCCGGAGTCTTGGAAGACACTCAATCTAAGGGATGAAAACCCTAAAAGAAAATTACCCGGTCCTCCTGGAAGGGGGTTGAGACATGGGGCCAGCACCCTCATACTCGGAAAAAAGCCTCTCAAACTTTCAATGGAAATGAGCCTCTGATTAACTCACCACGTCGACAAAGGCAAGGAAAACGGTCTATGAACTTTGGATGTTTGGAACTTTGGATTTAATGATCAAGGTTTAAGCACTAAAGTAAATGAAGTTTTTAATCCAATAGAGAAGTTTAACATTGATATAATAGTGTGGAGTGAAACAAAAGAGAAGGGAAACGGAAATGAAAGGAAAGGAAATTATGTTCACTTTTTTAGTGGAGTGGGAAAAGAAAAGCGTGCAAGAACATGAGTGTCATAGCTGCACATAAAAGACTGCAAAATATAACATGTTAATATTCTTCTGACGGTACGGAGGCCTAGTATTCACTCCTTTGAAGAAGCTTATTTTTTGAGACGATTTTTCTACCCCTTCTGGTTTGTATTGTATTTCCTCTAAAATGACTATTATAATGTGGTAATACAGCAATGCAATTTCCCATGTCCAAATGTTCACTGACAAATAGGCTATTTTGATTGGTAAAAAATGTTTTTAAAACATGAAGAAATAGAAGAAACAAGTATGACAAAGAAAAGAAATAGAATAAGGAACATGAAGAAATAGAACAATAGCAATAGAAGAAATTAACTATTTTTTTAAATGCCTCTCCAAATATTGATTTACTCAAATTGTTCATCTTAGGTTTAAATTCATTTATCTACTTTCACTCATTCTCACAAATTAGGAAATTAAAAGAACACAATATTACATCTTCAAGGTACATCCTACTCTTTCTTTGTCATTAAGAATGAATTAGGGAGGGAATTTCATGATTTTGCATATTTTTGTCTGATACCTCACAACATAGTTAAGTGAAATTTCTTGACATTTCGTAAGAATTGCATGCTAAGTATATTAATATGTTCATGCATATTTGTGCATATCTGACCGATTTTTCCGTTTGATGAATATTCGTGTCATAATATACACACATTTAGCATATTTCATTAAAATAGAGACTTAAAATAAGGACTTAGATTTGTACTTCTAAAACGTTTCATCTTTTCATAGAATCTACTTATTTATGAGTGTACATTGCTTAAAAAGATCTTCACACAGTGTGCGTTTTTTCTTTGCTATAGGTAATGAAATATTTCTTCAAATGTAAGATATTTCTTGATATAATATTTTTTTAAATCAGACAGAAGAAATTCAATAAGACATTGTACATATTTTCACTAAGGTGAATATTTGCTTCAATTATTTCTCCCCTGAAGTGAGCTAGATTATATTATATTGGCACAAAGGTGTATCTTTCCTTCCAAGAATATTTCTCCTTAATTTTATTAGAAAAGATTTAAAAAGGAAATTAAATATTGTTAATTTTAATTGCGTATTAATATGCGTGTTTCAGAAGTTTTAGGTCATATGAGCATATATTAAAAACGATATTTCAAGATTGTTTGGGTACAAAAATCTTCTATGTAATAATAATGAAGATATATTCAATTGGTCTAATTCTTCCATAACAAATTTGTATCAAAATACTTACTAATGATCGCATCCGTCTTATACTAACAAATAGAACTATCCCTATATATATATATATATATATATATATATATATATATATATATATATATATATATATACATACATATCCTTGTCTCTTTCCCTCCTTCATTCCTTTCCTTAGGCGTTGCACAGACTTAATTTGTATTGAATATTTTCCATGTGCCCTATCGTCATAGAGTAGAGATATACTGTATATTATATTGTATCTCTCGTCTATGCCTATCGTTCGCGATGTTGCGTTGGTCGATCTGTTTAAAGGTAGAGAATCGATTCCTTCGCCGGGGAAGAGCCACAATCATAGAGGCCACAATTTATTTTCTTACCCCAGACAGACAAAAAAAATACAAGTATTTGTCAAACATTTCAATTTAACGTAATTTCAACAGTTAATGCAACGTAGGAGGACAGAAGTAAACATTATAGCATTTTATTACCGAGGAGAGTTGGCGAGGGTGCAGGGTAACGGGCTTTGGGGCAGACTGTAAGAGCATCGCTCACGTGTCCGTCACACGTGATCTGTCAAATTGGGTCACGTGGCGCAAGGGGAGGGGGTACGGGAAAGCGGAAGAAGCCACTCGCGAGCTGCCTGCCTTGTCACAGACGCCATTTCGTTTTTGAATGCCACTGAGTATCGCTCGCTGTCATATTGCGCTGTCTAAAGTAGGTATGTATTGACGGGCAAAGTAATTGGTTAAATTACATCCCAAATATTATTTTTTTTAATGTAGTGAGTGTCGTGATAACTCCTATCATTTAGCATCAGGGAGGCCAGATAATAGTGACACAGTATTTATTTTCCTGGCATCATGTTATTCACCGCCATTTTCTCAGAAATTTAACACTGTCGAGAGGAAAGTGAGAAAGTCTACAACATTGCCTATTCTGCAGAGAGAGTTTCGGTAGTTTTTGCAAAAATAACAATCGCGAAATGTACTAGATGCTCAATTAAGTTTATGTTAGCTGTGTATAAAATGGCATTATCTGAATACAAAATTACTGATCCGAAACTCCCGACAATTTACTGTTCCTTCACTGTTACATTTTCTCACGTTAGTTCAATGCATATTTTCATAATAGAAGATTGGCCATATCCCGCAAACAATTTTTTTAAATATAATCATTAAAACATTTTTATCATTTCAAATATATTTAATGGGAGGGGGCTCCGAACTGAAATTTCTCTTTTCGTTTCTGAACTCCTTTCTAGATCAGCTCCTGCTAAGACTGAAGTTGTATTCATATTTCTTAGGTTGTTTTTCTTTACCTGCTTTCCAGGATTTTGTTGTATTTTTGCAGTGCTTTAAAACAAGATTCTCATTCTCACAAAATGGCGGCAGCAGCAGGTACGGGTGATGGCCCGTCAAATCAGGAACAAGCGGATTCAATGGTAATGATTGCTTTTGATGTCAGTTTCAATTCGCTATGCTTAGAATGCTTGTCAAAGAATTGTGTTATAAATCACCGAGGAACAAATAACTTTTTTCTCTCAAAACAAAAACATCAAGATTTCTAGTAAACGTTTTTGTTCTAAATTAACTTTGCATGAATCTCTATCGCCCACAATTTTTTGTGACATTTTGGTAAACATCGAAAGAAAAGTAAAAAGAAGCTAAAAAAGCATGCTACCAGTTTACTTAGCTAAACTTATAGTTCTGTGTAATGTCATTTCGTTAGAACACCTTATTTCAGTGGTCAGCAGAAATCTGTGACCATTCTTGCATTCCAATGACCCCAATACCTCTGTCATGACAGACATTTGCTAATAAATTCCCCACATTTGTTACTGATCACACCCAAATTTTCCTGGAAGTGTAGGAAAGAGTCCAACAAATGAACTTTGAATGATCCTATACTGCGATTTATTTACAGCTGCCTCATGACCTAACAGGTCATCAGCTATTACGATGGCATCCAATCGGGAGCTTATTCGTCATTACAGTGACGTCACTATGGTGACGTATCACCTTCCAATTTGATGACACCGTAACAGCTGATTTATGTCAGAGGAAGCTAAAATAAATCCAAGTATATATGGTTGTAATAATTTATCCACAATTACGTTTTTAAGGCTTTAGGGTTCTATTAAAATTCTGCATTTTTCAACTATCTCAATAATGCAATTTTAACTCAGCTTGATGTCTTGTAACATTTCAACTGTAATCAATGATTTTATTTGAGAACCTGCAAACATTCTTTCCTTAATTTCATAAACACTTATACGAGAAAATTTTCTTTCATACATTGAAATCCAGAACCATTTTTTAATATCTTTAACAATATTTTTCAAGTCTTCTTGCTTATTACATTCTACTTTATTTTATGCTTCCTCTTCCAATTCATCTCTTGCAGTTAAACAGGTTTAAAGTTGTGAAACAGATGCTTCTTCTCTCTGTGGGACTCAGGCCATACAGTAGATGGCAAATTTGAATAGTATTTTACTGTTTGGATTTTCTATTTATTCCTTTTATCTTAATAATATGGAAGTATTGTCATTATGACAAATTCCATTTTGCATTATTCTTGACCCTTTATAAGAACTGCCTAGTACATTGTCAGCAGCATTCGTAAGCAATAGACAGCACTTGATATTGTTATCACAAAAAATCTGTGGGTGATGGAAAATTTATTAGATTTTTGAAATTATTATAACAATTTACTTCAGGATCACCAAAGTTGCAAAAGAAAGTGAAAAACTTTGGATAGTATTTTAATAGACTTAAATATTCAATTTTATTGTAAAAATAAGATTTAATCATTATACTTTTTCATTTTCAAGAATACTTGATTATGTTTTAAATTCAACTACTGAATGATTATGTTTATTTACAATGAGTACATTTTTTGTTCCAAAGGAAGCAAGAGAGTTTTCCACACAAAAATGTATACAATCATTGAATCACGCATGTCAATGTCATGAAGCCAATTGCACTGTATCAGGTTGTATCCAGATGAAGCGTGTTATAGAGCATACAAAAATATGTGGTTGCAGAAACAGTGCTGATGGTTGTGAAATTTGTAAACAACTTATTGAACTTATGTGCCACCATGCTAAAGCATGTCAGGTAAGACATTTTAATTATTGAAATACAATCCAACTATTTTTAAATATGTTCAACACATTCTTGACAATAACAGTTACATTTGTTTCACAAAGGAAACTAAGTGTACAGTGCCATTTTGCCTGAACACCAAGCACAAATTGAAACAGCAGCAATTGCAACAGCGTTTCCAACAAGTTCGCCTTCTCCGACAACAAATGGCTGCAATGAGCAACATATGGGCAGCTGCCCCTTCAGATGCTTTTTCCAAAAATTCAATTGATGGGGCTTAGATTTCAGGAAATACAATTCCTTCAAATATTATGTGAAGCCCTTCAAAAACAAGTGAAATGGGAAATAATGCATGTAGTTGGAAATATAGAACCCAATACTTTGGATGGAATCATTTTTGTTGAATTTTTTGCATTCTGTAAATGCTCTTTACTTTAAGGTAAAGATATATTAGAAAGCTGTTGATGTACATCAATACATAATAACAATGAATGAAAGGAATGTAGTACTAAGAATTAAATAAAATTCAATGAACTTTAAAGTTGGATATTTATTTCATGTGATATTGTTGATACCTTCCATATTTCCTATATAAACAATATTGTTTGAAATGTAATAATCTGAATTGTAAAGTTAATTTACCATTTCAGACAAATGAATACATAGAGACTAAAGGGATCCAAATAATACAGAAATAATTATCAGATTTACGAATTATAATTAATTCCCTTGGAACACAATATGAAAGATGCTGTTCTAAATGTAAAATTTTGATCTATTGAAAAGGCAAATTGTTACCCCTATAAAATATTTTTGTAAATAAATAAATGACGTATCGGATATTCTTGTTATGTATTTTTTGTCTGGTTTTGTGTAGGATATCAGCTGCATTAAAAATTTGATTTCTAAATTCTGACCTCTAGGACTAAAAGTTAATTTACCATTTCAGACAAATGAATAAGTAGACTAAGGGGATCCAAATAATACAGAAATAATTATCAGATTTAGTAATAATAACTAATTCCTTTGATATGCAATATGAAAGATGCTGCTCTAAATGTAAAATGATAATGTATTGAAACAGCAAATTGTTACCCCAATAATATTTTAATAAATAAATAAATGAGGTATAGGAAGTGTAGAGGGTATTCTTGTTATGTATGTATTTTTTGTCTGGTTCTGTGTAGGATATCAGTAGGATTTCTAAATTTCCTCTAATTATGACCAAATTTCCTATTTCTTATGAAGTAAACCTTTAAATTAAACTATTCCTTGTCAAACCTTACATTCAGTCATTTGAATATTAATTTTTTGGGGGGAGGGGGGGGGAACTCTCCACGGTTTGGGCATGGACGTATTCTTCCATTGTTTGGGAGCTAGAGTTGAAGACAGATATGAAAGATGACTTTGACAAAATAAATTATTTTAAAAAAATTATAATAAAAAAACGCCGTTTTCATATTTCCTTCCAAAAATAGTGGTGCTACGTGAGCACATTAAAACTGATATGATACATACTCTGATACTAATTTAACACATAATTATACTAATTTAATTCGCAAAAATATGTATTTGCCTAGGGTGGAATTTGAACTTAAGCGCATAAACTCCGCGATCAATGTTCGTTAAAGTGACACTGCCAGTTCCGGCCAAGTATATCAACGCTCCGACGCATCAAAGGGAAGTTAAACTTACGCAACCTACGAAATTTCAGAGGTTTCGACAAAATGGAGTGTTTGCCATTTTAAAGGGTATTGAAACAGATTTTTTAAAAAGCGAATTAACCATGTTTGTCACAACTTGCTGTTAGAACGTCGTTACGTTCTCGAGTTACGGCGACGTCTTGGAAAGCTTGTGACGTCAAACTATCGGCGACGTTCCCGCTGTTGCGTGGATGATATGTTGTTTACCGCTACGACTAAAGCTTTCTGCTGAAATCTAATTCTGTAATATATCGATTTTGGATTTTTCGTTTGTTCGTCCGACAATTCCTTAGATCTTTGTTTACCAATTAACAATGTCTCTTCTTAAAAAAAATTCTGCTTGGTCAGTAGCCGGGTACGAGTATTGTTTGTAGATTGATATTATTTTTGATGTTTTATTTTATACATGAAGTATAAAATACAATAATTATAATCTTAGCACTTTGCATATTGTTTGTCACGAATAAATGCATGGCATAATATATCTAATTTGAATATGTTGCCACTTTTGTTCTTTTACGACTAACACTAACGCGAGAATTGGCTGACCTTCTTTATTATAAAGTCTATTCATTTCTACAACTTGAAAGATTTTTCGATTTAAGTTCCGCGAGATTTTGTTCCTCAGAAAAGAATTGATGTACATCTTTTATTACAATAGATAATATTCTGGATAATGGGTCCCCGTAAGTATGGAAAGATTTGTTAGTATGCAGTGATCTAATTAATAGTCTATAGTCTTTACGTTTTCCATTTGAATTTTAACCTTGGCAAACTTTAAACATAAAAAATGAACTTTTTAGGACGAATTTCGGTGAGATTATACACAAATAATAATGTTATACACAAAAATTGGAGAGATCGTTTTATTTCCTCTGTTTTGGAGATTTTCTAAGGCGCTGAAACTATTGTAAGTGGAAATTGAATATACTTCACTTAGATCGTGACTATTTTTTCGTCAGCTCATTTGAGTCACTGTTACTACGCTGTCTTGTGGACATATGAACTGAAGGTGAAGAAAAATTCATGAATGTACTTGCCTGAGGAGTAGATGAACCTTCGCTTACTGTTGAATCAGAACGAACATTTCCGTTGGAGGACGTTCCATTTTGTAGATATGTAGTATGTTGAGATGTATTGTCCATTTAGACGAGACTGCATGTTTTGCTGTTATCCAAGTGATGATGTTTGCAGTAATGAGTAGACATAAGATCGTTTTGTAGGTCAGAATTCAATATGTTAATAGATTCCGATAAACACCGGCTAATGTCAGCGCATGAAGGCGGATCTGTAGTAATTTTGAACACCAATATTTATAACACTTTGCTGCACGAAGACACTTGTCACAAAAACACAGCGTAGTTACTAGTTTATACAGTCGCAGACAGAAGACAGAACAACACTTTGCACACGGAAGTCCGAACAGAGTCTGGTTTGGCCTCTCCGGTGCGAGCGATGACGTGTACTGATAACGAAGTGCTCGTCCCAGCGGTCGAACACTTGCTCTCCTTACCAACAACCCCATTACAACTACGTGACAACAGCAAACCGATTATGTAGGATTGAAGAATGCTGGGACTGAATCGCAATTTGTGTCTAAATTATGTAACAAAGATCGAACGATTAATGTTATTCACACGTCGATCTGAATTCGCGTTTTAATAGTATTGGAATTCGCCAATAAAACTTGAATTCTTATGTACATTTCGGCCATTTATTTGACTTGCTTCAGGACAATAAAGTGACAATCGTAATTGAAATCGAGTGTAATTCTGGGCATACTAGTTGAAAATTACAAATGAAGGAGAGAATTCTACAGATATGCAACTTAACTCCAGGTATGGAACCCGCCCTCGCCACTTCAGTACTGAAACCGGTAGGCCCCCCAGACCATGTGAAGTCGAATATTAGCTCGAAACGGCGTGTAAGGAATAGCTCTACTTTACTTTCATTTTACGTATTACTCCGCAATTTTACTTTTTTATTATCTATTTTGTTGTAGCCAGAGTATTCAACATCAAGTTTTGACAAACTTTTGTTTCCATATAATTGGTGGGTTGTTTCCATAAAATTGGTTTGTTTAGTCCCATATAATTGGGTTTATTATCTAATTATTCTTACAAGAGTTTATTTTTGTAATTGTAGCTTAAGTTCCCCTGCCGGGCCGCGTGTATAGTAAAACACTCTACGAGATTGATCTGATTAAAACTCCTGTCAATAGCGCCGATGGCCACACACTGCCGGGTTCGACAGTCCGTTTCCTCGCAGTGGCCCTCTCCCTGGTAGCGTACTTTCGAATCCCTTAGATAAGAGACTACCGCCTTTTGCTGTTTCGTTGGGGGGCTGCAGTATAAACTCGCTCAGCCGGTGGGTAAATGCCGGGGACGGGGTATGAAAGGTAGTTCACATTGGCTTCTCAGAAGTGCTCAACCAGTCACAGCGTTGCTGGCACGCATTTTCCTGAGCATTACCAGCTGGTTGCGCCGGGCGAACCACTCAGCCCACTAGGGGCGAAATCCTAGCTGGGGAGGGTGGGATGAGCGCCTGGTTCAAACGCAGTTTCCTATGCAGCAGATTTAAATTTTGGGTTCAGAATCACGACACTGCATGTGATAATACTGCTACTGAGATTACATAGGTTAAACGCCCCTTCATTCCACGAAATCTTCTATTATATAAAAGTGAAATTGTTTACTATCGCATATGTCGGCAGAGAATAGTACCACTAGAGAGAGATTGCTCCCTAAGGCAAAGGCACGAATACTGTTGAGCGAACAAGAATCAAACCCAGCGTAGCTGCGATTCAAAATGTTTCACAAAAATGTGCTTCTTCATTTCACGACCGTTCAGGAGTCACGAACCAGGAAAGTGACAATAAGGAACATACACAATATATGGATTATGGAAAGATCAAGTTTAAAAAAAAAATGAGTAATTTCAATAAAATGATAAGGGTCATGTATGCACTAGAAGGTAAAAAGTATATAAATGTGTGTAATGTAAATAATGGTGGGAATGTGAATATTAAAGGCGTACAAGTTTTCAAGGGTTATTATTTTGTGGTTTTGTTTCGATCGCTATGGAAATGTGTTGTGCATGTTTTTTTGTTTAAGTTTAAGAGAAGCAAATTATAACGTTTTGTTTATTGAAAAATGAGTATTATTGTTTCTTACTGGAAAGGAGAATTCCCGAGTGCAAATGTTAAGTTAGTTTAAATATTTATTACGTAAAATTTTTCGCCGCAACTTCGCAGGACGGTCCTGTTGGCCCATTAAATAATGTTTTCTCATGACGGATATCCTCGACGAACAGACAGGGTTTTAGAGATTGTATGAATGCATCAATAATATTTAGAAGCAGGGAAATTAGATGTCAGCGACAATAAAAAATCATAGTCACGAGTATACGTATTTTTTCTTTTAGTAGGCATGTATTTCCTAATATTCGTACATTTTAGTTACAAAGTGAGTTAAGTTGACCAAGGGTTTGATGGTCGGGACATGGCAAGGTCAATTGGGACGGGATGCACTAGAATAGATAGAAGTGAGCAAGCAGGGTGGAAATATATAGTAATTGTCTAAAAGGCTGTGAAAACCACACTGAAACGATGCGTAGAACTTCAGCTTTATATTAACTAAGTACAAGATACCTTCAATAAAAATTGCAAGTTTGATTACATTTCACGGGTTTTTCACCTAGAAATCGCGAAGAAATTACAGTTAATGTGAAGCATATTTACACAATTCTATGTGCGCGAACTAATTTATGATTGTGATAAATATCCTTGCAATGCTAGGTTTGTTAAGCTAGTTTTACTATATTATAATTTTTCTTTGCTGTAGATTGCATTTTAATTTTAATTTGACCCTATAATACTCTTACAAAATTAATTTTATTATGTTTTTATAATGCAACTATTGAGCGAGCCACGGAAAGCTGTTCTTTTTGTGAATAAAAGATTTGGTCATGACAAAACGTTTAATTTCTACCATGACTTGAGTATTTTATATGCTAGGTACTCACTGTGGCATTGAATTTGGAAGGGGTTTGCGCTGAAAATCAAGGAAATCTATGTTATAAAATTACATGCCAGTGCAAAAGACAAATGTTATATTTCAGATTGATATTATTTAAAATAAGATGTAAAATTGAATGAATTTAATTTGAGACTGGTGAGCTGCGAAACCACCAATGTGGTTTCTAAACAGTAGCACGCACACTATTTCAGAACAAAAATAAAATATTCTCGTAGATAATGCAACAAATTAAATATATTAACAAAACAGTCTTTCTTAATACTGTAGTAACATACTCGTAGTATAGTATATGCACAACACGCCGTTCTTTACCCACCAATAATATGTTTTAAAAGCTGTTCTCAGTGTGAATAGTAAATATTTAATGGTGGGTAGTCTCTTCCTTCGAGCCTTGTTGTCGTATGACGTCAGCTATTTCGTAAGCAGTGATACACTGAGTACGAGAATTCTGTCGACACGCGCTGTAGGAGAATAGACAGAATCACATTAATAAATATTTGCATGTTTCATTGCAAATTATAAATATTTCATCGTTTTTTTTTTTCCCCGAGTTTCTGGGTAACTAACAAAAACATACTCACCTGTCACATGGCCGGAGTCTGCATAGTTCTCTTTCAATTTTTAAGCGCATTGGAAACTAGTAATATACTAATATTGTTTTGTATTTTTTCCGAATTCCTGGTTGTATAAAGAAACCATAGACACCTTTCACATGGCCGGAGGTGGCATGGTTTTCTTTTTAATATTTGGACGCGTCATAAATTAGTAACATAGATTACAAAAAATAAATGAAAATAAGTTAAACATCAATAAAAATAAATGTATTACAAGTTCAATTAACGTTTACTTATAGGTTTAATATCAAATAGAAAACCATGGTAACTGCCATAACCTGAGCTTTCTATTTATCGCGCAACCCAGTGTGTGCAAGCGTTCGAGGCCGATTGCACTTGCGGAATTTTTTAGCATCTCGGAAAGAGGTGCCTCTTGTCACTACAAGATAGCACCAGAACAAGTCTTAAATAAGGGGCGTGTTATGTTCAGCTTTTTACACCGTCTTCTCTTCTTAGGGAGAAGTTTGAAAAATTAAATAATAATAATAATAATAATAATTTCCAAGAATAAATAATTTATAATAAAATATAATTAATAAAAATAAGTGAATCGGGCGTCTTATTCAGCGCCATCTCTCATGCGTCCAAATGCATTCCATTTCGCCATTTCGGTAGGTAGGCGTAGTGCCGGTTGTCTACTCAGAGCCGGTTATGCTTACATACTGACATGCATACAAGTTGAATTCTCTCCTTGGGAGTCAAGGGGGAGCAAAATATTTACTAAATAGACTTTATTTTTATTTGAACACTTATAAATGATCCTTAGTTGCTAAAAATATCACCTAGATTGAAAATAAAGCAGCAGTGCCCCAAGTTGCAAAGTCAGGTCGAGGAAGTTGATCATTAGTAAGTTTGTGAACACTAAGATTTTATGTTCAATTTTCCTACAACTATGTGATGTATTTCATTTATTGCTGTATACACATTCTTCTTGCCGTATTGTATCAGGAACAAGTAACTATAACAATTTTTTACCACTTCCTACACCTACATAATATTCAAATAGCCGGTATCAGTGAAACCCATCTAGTTCAAGAAGAAAAACTAAAATTACATGGATACAGAATATATAGAAGTGATAGATCTAGATTAATAGCTTCTGGGGTAACAGCAATAGTAATTAACAGTAAACTCACACTCGCAAATTCACTCACCCTCGACCACAAACCTAGAAACTGTAGCAATTGAAATTAACACTTATACTGGATCAATACGCATTATTCGTGCTTATAGGACACCAAAACAAAAAATTTCCCACAAATGAATTACATCTAATATTTTTTACAAACACTCAAACCTTAATTATTGGTGATCTAAATTGCAAAATTCAAGCCTGGGGCTGAAATTCAACGAACTATCATGTCAAGAGACTATTCAAATACAGTCTTGCCAACAATGTATACATACATTCTCCAAGTTCCCCCACTTTCTACTCTCACAACACAAATATATCACCAGATATCCTTGATTTAGTTGTAACTTAAAATATTTCTCAAACAGTTCAACCAACAGTAATTCCAGAATTGGATTCAGATCACTTCCCCATTAAAATTACTATCGACGTATCCAATGACACAATTTACCATCACAACATTACAATAAAACAAAGGTTATACTAACTGAAACATGTTTCAAAATGCTAATTAACCAAAAATAATTTTTCCAAAGCATATACAAGATAATGATGATATTAACAACACAATCATGAACATCACCCAATTAATTACACAAGCTCTCTCCGATTCCGCTACACCTCATGTTATAACTAACAAAACAAATATTGACCCACTTCCTTCCTACATCACAAAGCAAATCAGAACCAAACATGCCATTAGACGCCTATGAATTTCAAACCGTAATGTGCACGATAGAAAGTTACCAAACAAACTTACCAAAGAAATCAAAAATATGATCCGAAACCACAAACACCAAAACTTTCAAGAGAATCTTCATTAATTCCACCCAAACTCTCCTCAACAATGGAAGACAATAAAATACTTTACTAAAGAGAGAAGCAATGACCCTCCCCTCTTTTCAAATAAAGTAATAATATATTCAGAACACCAAAAAGCAGATACAATAGCAAATCATCACAAGCATTCAAACCCAATCCAATAGTTAATCAATTTAACACAGAAATATATGAAATTATGAAACTACTTCTCATCAGAGTTCCACATCATACATCACCGTTCAATTTATTTCTCCAGAAGAAACACAAACTATTATCTAAAAGTTAAAAAATAGAAAATCACCCGGACACGACATCACTAATCTTACTCTTAAACAACTTCCCTTTAGCTGTATCGCAGCTATAACAGCAATATTTAATCCTGCACACCAAATTGGCTACTTTCCCCAAATTTGGAAACACGATATTATCTTACCATTAAATAAACCCAAAACTAATCCTAATGACCCATGAAATTACAAACCTATTAGTCTCGTCCTATCAATTGCCAAAATTTTCGAACAATTAATTCTTAGTCGCCTACTCCATTTCCTAAATAGGAATGACACCATAACCACAACACAATTTGGCTTCAAGCAAAATCATTCAACAAGTCACCCCTTAGTCGTCACCCACGATTGGTCGAACATATAGCAAATAGTTTTCATTCACAAGAGCATACGTTAAAACCAAAATGCTTCTCTACAAGAGTATCATTAGACCCATGCTGACATATGTCAGTCCAGCATGGTTAAACGTAGTTCCTAGTAACATAAACTCGTTACAAGCTCTCCAAAATAAATTTCTCCAAAAACTCATTAACGCATCATGCTTTATATTCAATTACGTACTATATACAATTCATACAAGTTCATTACGTACTCCAAATACCTTTTATAACAGACCATCTGATCAACTTATCTCGAAATTTTCCACTCTTACCATCCTGCGCAAGTACACCCCATTTTCAACTTGGACAACAAGCAAACACCTCAAACAGAATTAAATCCAGTCTCTCCAAAGATATTAACTGCCTTAAAAATCAAAACTCATCGAAAAGCTTCCAAATCCTTATAAATCTACTTATTCTACCCCTTTCCTAAATCATTAACCTAAATTATTATAATCTAAATAAAATTTTATATGTAACTTGCCGAGTAAGAATACTTAAAATAACGTTAGGAAGTTTTTCATTACTTTACTGTAAATATGTTTTTATTAGTTCTGTAAGCCCATTTGGTCGATGGGATTAAATAAATTTAAAAAAAGAGTTATCATGCGTTAGAAGTGTTAACAGTAAGTGTTCACACATATTAATTATAAGTGACAACTTCAACTCTAGTTGCACCCTTTTCTGCTACTAGGGATCACAGACCTCAAGGCTTTGTCACGTGCCATGCTGAGTCATGCTGCGAGCTCGGGTATTATAGAACCCTGCAAAATTAATCGCACTTCCTTGACGTTTGCGTTTCATTCGATACACTATCATTTACAACACCTGACATTATTTTTAATTATTATATTACCCTTTCATTTTGATACCTTACATTCTTACACCACCTTACATTCTAAATGAGTGTTACATAACAATGCCTACAACAATTGAACTGCATAATATTGTGGTGTTACGCCTCTCTACGTGGTCTCTTATGTGCTTTTTTACCTCCCTCTCTCTGCCACGCCTAAAGAAGAGACGATGGAGACTCAAGGGGGAACCTTCAGAAAATTTTTATTTGCAAGAGTCCTGCGATCCACGCCTATACAGTAACGTGGGTAAAGCAATATTTTTGTTTTTTGGTAAACAATCATAGTAAAAATTTAATCATAATTTAAATATTTTCGATGTAGCAAAGCTTGTACCACCACAATACGCTTTAATTAGAAACTTCTGCGACGATTAGCTTCACCTTTAGCGGTTATTCAGGTGTTAGAAATTCCCAGTCTTTTACGAGAAGAGATTAGTACTCATGAAAAGTATCCTTACACAAACATAGTGAATAAATACTCCAATATTAATGAATGAATTATGACACGTTACATTACGTTATTAATGGCACGTTTTATTTTAAAGAAAAAATGGTCAGTGCAAAATTTATTTTTACTATTAATTTTTTTGTTACGCGTTTCTACGCAAATCCCCGCGCAACATCGGATATGCCAGCTAATAAATTGACAAAATTTACAATATTTTATTGTTATACGATGTGTAGAAATCTATATTTGTTGCAATTCGAACAATTATATGCTATTATTATTTTTGTTGTTTGTTATTTATTATGCACAAGATTTTTCGAAGAAGCATACCATTTTGTTCTCATGAAAAGCAGAAGGTTATGAATCCATGAAATGTTAAGATAGAAAGAAAGAACGTGGTGGGGGTTGGAAAAACTTTTATTTATGTTTGCCATAGGCAACATTTTATAACGGCACTTACATTAAACCACAAGTAAATACTCAAGTATAATGAGAGAACAATCAAAAGTAGAATTTGTTCAAGAGGAAATAGTGCTGACCAACATTTCGATTTCTGACCCTTCAGAGAAATCTAGTTTGAAAAAATGAAACTAAAATCACTAATTGCTTTCGTGTGTCTGTTCTTCAGAAAAAGTATGGTAATTTTGTGATAATTTCAAGATTTTTTTAGATATGCATTTTTTATTAAACAATATTTTTTCACAATTTATTACATTCCATTCTTCTAGATACAACTTAAAGATAGACACTCAATAATGTATTTTTAATAAACTAAAATCACTTCTTTATCTGTAAAATCTTTTTATACAATCCCACAAATATTGTATCTAAGTTGATTGCAATCTAAAGAAGGCAGAATCTAATGGAAGTAACGTATTTTAAAACTTCTTCTTGAACAATTTCGTGAACATTTTTATGTTTAACACATTCTTAATTTACGTGACATATATGCTGCAATTAAATATGAGACATCAAATTTCGAATATATTTCTCACATAATAATAAATTAAATTTCATGTTAAACATGTAATTGGTGTTTCATTGCTTAAGCGATGTTGTGATAAACCTACCATCCGATAATAAATTTGCTACAGCTTTGAATGGTAAATTCACTTTCATAAGTCTTTTTCAATACACGGCAAGTGGTTCGCCAGAAATAAAAAAAATTAAAGACTCATAATATCAATAAGTTATCTTTTTTAATTCTGCAATGGAAATAGTAGGATGATAGACATGAGAAAGTTTAGTCTTATCATTGAATTCTACATACATTGAACGTTTAATGCGCATGACTACTTGAAAGACGTTAATATCATTTTTATCTCTGAAACTAACTTAATCATTTCTATCTGATACATATTAAATTAAAATAAGCTGTTTTTATAATTACTTTTACTGCAAATAATATTATGAAATTATGACACGTAATTCTTCTGAATCTAATGGTCTGGAAGACACGATATCGCTTACAACGGAAAATTTAGGCGTTCCATAGAAATGTAAAGAAGTCATAAACGAATCTTCCGTCATCTAACCATTGTATACAATTCACTTTATTAACCAACATTTGATTATTACAAATTTGTGCGAGTACTAACGGATCACCCTGTAACGAATTACAATATAAGGTTGATTGATTTTTCAATTCTTAAAATGTCAATATTATTTTCCCAATATACAAGTTTTCCAGCTCCCTTATCAAAATAAACACTGTTTCAACAGTGATTTCACTGCGATATCTGGTATGGCAGAATTAAAAGAAATAGACTCAGAACATTGCAATAAGCCAATGTGCGAAACCACTGCTTGTGGACGTCGCAAGGATCGTTAGAGCCCAACAGCTGCTTCGTTCGCTCGTTCGCGTTTCCTTTGGTACCGTCCTTAAGCATCTCATCTAAAATTCTCTAAAAAGTGAGAACGACAAGATTTAAGCACATTTAAAAAACACTGGCATCCATTACGCTACAACGACACCAAACGTTCTTTATAAACGGTAAGATTTTCATCTCCTCGAAAAAAGTTCCATAAAAACACCAAAGAACGACCCATTTTCCGTAATATGAATATTCTCAATACAATTGACTATTTTTTTTAACAGCTGGGGTTTCAAATACATTGTGCGGGTTTTTTAATCCCAATAAGATGAGCGCTTCTTTTTATAAAGACGCTACGTGACTTCGACAGGCAAACTACAGGAACCTCAATGCCTAGGCGCGAGAGAGCGGAGTGCTGTTTAGTGCGGAGCGATTCGAATTAATTTTTACAAAGTGATTCTTTTCCAAAAAGAAACCGACCTCTTGAATCGATCTTTTCACATTGTATTATTTTCAAGAAAACGTCAAGAACACATTTCTAAATAAATGTTTCAATACAATTATCACATTATCGCTGTTTTCCAACATTAGTAATACATCACGTTTTCATTACAGATAAATCATTTACCTACTTCAAAATAATAAATAAAAGATGAACATAGTATAATAATTTAATATGCTTGACAGGTCAATGAAGCAACGCATTTTACATGATTATCTTTTTCTAGTCGAAATGGTAAGATTGTCAGTTTTTTAAAATCGATTTTTGAAGGTCGATCTTTCGGTTTCGATTTCTAAGAGAATGGATATTCTGAGGAGTTCGATGTCTATTTTTTCTATCTGCCTACACCGTGCGAGGAGGAGAGATGTGAAAGGTCTGTCACTGGCCGCAGCGGCGCATGCAGCGGGGGCGGAGACGGGCGCGGGGGCGGGGGCGGCGCGGGGGCGGCGCCGGGGGCGGGGGCGGGCGCGGGCGGGCGCCCACCCACAGGCGAAGCGCAGAGCGCGCCAGCGCCGCCGCCCACGCCGCCCGCAGCGCTCGAGCCGTCTGCGCGCGCAGCCCCAGCGCCATCAGCTGGGAGCCATTCTACAAGCACTGGGTGACGCGATACGAAAGATCGATCCTTTCGATCGATTGAATCGATCTACTGCATTTAATAAAAAAAAAATGATGTTTTCGATCAGAGGTATAGCGCTACTATAGAACTATATTAAATGTGAGTTTTTGAAGAACTATACTTCCTCCTATGAAAACATCGATCTCAAATATTGCAGCTTAAATGTTTATTCAATCATAAAATGCATGTGTAGTTTCTGTGCCCAATATAAAGAAGGGGATATTTATTGATATACAACTTTAAATGCAATATCGGGTATTCATCACGAGTAACATTCAAATTATAAATATTGCGTAAATTTAATTTATTTGATAAGAAAGTATATCATTACATTTCGATCCCTTTGAAAATTTCACACCAAAAAAAAACAAAAACAAAATGTGACTAAACCATTAACTGTTAAAAATCGACAACTGAAAGATCGATCTTTCACATTCGAATTTATTAGGTGGCGAACGGTCTGCGTAAATTCCGATTGGAGATCGATTCAACAATCGAGCTTCCAACTAAAGCGGGGAGAGGGTGGCGGGCAGGAGGCTGCCTCTACGAGGTGCGCGAGGGCGCTGGCTGCAAGCTGCTTCTACGCGAGAGAAGGTGCATGTTGCTAGGGGCTGTCCGTGGGCGGCAGGCAGCCGGCGGCGCCCCGGAGCCGGCAGTGGGGCTACCGGGCGGAGGCGGCGCGGGGCGACGGCGGCGGCAGCGGCAGCGAGGGCGGTAGCGGAGGCGGCGGCGGCGGCGGCAGCAGCAACGGCAGGGGAGGCGGTGACCGGACGCTCACTTGGTCTCTGCAACAGGCGCGGACGCGGCGCGCCCTACTTCATTTGTGTCACTCGCTTAAAAAATAACACATCGATAATTATTAATATATCCCTAGTAATAATAACTATAATAATAATTATTATTAATTGCACAAGTCAACATGGATTTTCCTCTTTTGATTTTGACACTTGTTCTATGCGTAAGTTGGTCACGTGAATCTAATAATGCCCTTACTTTTCGTCGTTCACAATTTTTAATAATTTCAGTAATTGCGATCAAAAAGATATTGAAAATATACACATTATCTTCAATGAGTTAGAAACGCAAATACATATTATTTGTGGTAGTCAGTTGATTATATCAGTTCATTTTGCATGATTTTGAAACGGAACACAGATGGTAGCACGTTACAGTATTATATTCATAGACCAATGAATACTTCTATACATAGTTCCATGCTTATAATAGCAGATATTGTGCAAAAGTTAAACCAACCAGTGTTGATTAAGATATTCGAATGTATCTCAAGCAGAGTTTCGGAGAACTAGTTCGTTTGTTTAAATATTTGTTGTGCTATAACCACGCACAGAAATTGTGTGAATAGCCCAAATGTATGTGAATGGCGTTTTATGATTGCAAAACACAGTATAACCTCATTTGCAGTTGAATAGTTTGTGTTTATAATGCTTATTTTGTAATGAAACTGGGGAATCTAGATAAGCCGGGGACCCCTCAAAGTGTGCAGTGTTTGTGTTGCAGTTAAACAACAGTTCAAAGGGGAAGAGGAAGGCACTGTGTTTTGGAGTTCCTATGGTATGGCGCAAACCAAAGAACTATCTAAACGATTGTTATTTTTGTATTTGCAAAGTAAAAGGATTAAATACAAAGAACAGACACGGAATGGTTTATCCTGATTTGGAGTCTGCTATAAGGTCTTTACCACGTGTCCCTGGCATATACTACAACCTTCTTCGAAACTCGAATACTTGAAGTTCAACGCCAGGCGAGTCAACTGAAAAACGTGATTGGAGAAGCACCGAACCCAAACCCAACCTTTAACACAAACAGAACTCAACGATTTGGTCTGAGATATAAATCTCTCAAAGTATGCTTCTGAAGTTTTAGGTTCACGCCAGAAAGAAAATCTTCTAGCTCCAGGACCATATATTACAGTTTACAGACAGAGAAAGAGAAAGATGTTTTTTTTTATTCAGGAAAACTCTTTAGTGTATTGCACTCACATTCCAAACCTCATAAATAAGTTAGGAGGAGAGTATAAAACAGATGGATGGAGGCTTTTCATTGATTCAAGCTAATGAAATTTAAAAGGTGTGTTGCTACACATTGGTAACATTGTAGCACCTGCACTGGTCGCACATTTCGTCCATTTTAAGGAGACATATGACCATCTTAAAATGCTACTCGAAAATGAAAATTATGAGGAGTATAAATGGATGATCTGCTGTGATTTAAAGGTTTTGTGCATGTTGATAGGATAACAACAGATTTGCACCAAGTACCTATGTCACATTTGTAAATGGGATAGTCGAGATAGAAAGAATCATTGGAAGAATGGCCTAGAAGAAACACACTGATTCCAGGCTCCAAGAACATTATAAAAAACAGCTTAGTAGATCCTGACAAAATTCCGTTATCTCCCTTACACATTAAGTTGGGATTGATGAAGCAATTTACTAAGGCACTCGATAAGAATGGAAATTCTTTTAACTACCTAACCAAAAATTTCCCACCCTCTCAAAAGTAAAAGTCAAAGAAGTATCTTTGTAGGGCCACAGATCAGAGAACAAACTAAAGAACATTTTGAAGCAGGTATGACACCTCCGGAAAGGGAAGTTTTAATTGGCTTCAAAGAAGTGGTTGATAAGTCCTTGGGAAATTATGAAGATCCAAACTATGAGTATTATGTAAATAATGAGATGAAAACATATGAAGCTTTAGGATGTAACATGAGTCAAAGTGCATTGCCTTCACTCCCATTTAGACTGTTTTCCAGGAATCCTGGGAGCAGTGAGTGACGAACAGGGTGGTAGGTTTCACCAAGATATTAAAATGGAAGTCATTTCTGTAATCCTTGCACTTTAAATATATAAAATCAGTTATTGGATCTAAAAAAGCTGACAAAAATTGTTTTTGAAGACCTGTGTTATTATTATAATTATTATAACACATTTTGTCAATATTATTTATATAACAATAATAACAATAACATCAATAACAATAATAAAAACAATAATAACAATAATAATAGTAATAATTAGTGTTTCCAGGCGCATCCACTGCTAAGGTTATTAGCCCTGTAACTGTAGTGCATGTTTTTCTCTCGAGAGATGGCCATGATCTGCTCCCCCTGGATGGAGAGATCCTGGGCTGACCTACACGTCGGCTTGCGGCGGTTTCCCCAACCAGATATCTCCCATCAGTGGGGTACCACCCCAGCCGGAACAAGCTCTAACAAACCGACATGTGTGATAGTATAGAGCCTGTAAGGGTAAGCGTCTGTAAGTGAGGGTGAGGATAGGACAAGATCGAGGAAGAAAAGATCGCGCGAGGTTCGTGGCCCATCACTGCTCAGGCATTCGCCTGGCGTTGATCGGAGAAAACGTGGAAAACTATCGTTCAGAACAGCCAACCGCTAGTATTCTCCTCCACACAGCGGCTGAATTTGGCCTAGCATTGTAGCTAGTGTCGAAAATCATTCCACCGTCGATACTCTAACACTAGGATCTCTCTGTCAGAGGAACTGCAGTGACATCAATTAATGTTTTGAGCCACGTTATGTTTGGATTTGCAAATGTTCACCTCCGCTGCGACACCATTGTTATTTAGCATTAAAATTGTTAAAAATAATCTTTCAACTGTTCAAAGAAATGATTGCTCCGACCGTGAATCGTTTCCCGTTTACCGTCAATTCTTTGTACTGATTTCAACTAACAAATAATAATCATAATAATGATAAATAATAATAATGTTGAAAAAAGGTACAAACGAGGCAGAAATAAAAACGGAAAATATTGCAGAGGATAGTTAAAATGCAAGGCTTTTCTTGAAAAAAAAATAAAAATAGAAGATACAGGAGAGTAACACAAAAAAATGTGGTCGAAAGAATGAAGAAAGGAAAGAAATTGTGGATAAGAAGAATAGGATGAAGTATCGTGGATATTGACGTAGGCCAAGCTTCATCTGATTTAATAGCCAAGTGTCCTTTCTGCCGCGTGTAAACCATTTTCAGAGCAAGGTTATACCCTACCTGCCCCCTAGCAAAGGCATTGAAGAAGGCTAAAATCGCACTTTCCTGCTAAAAAAAATATGGTCAGACGACATTGGTATATTAATCACATAAGAAATGATATTTTTTGTCATTTCAAAACAGGCCTCGATGTTTTTAGTTATTGTTAAAGTCATGCGTTGTTCACATTGAAAATTTTGCTGTCGTAACGAAGTGGAAGTTACTATAACAATCTACATAGAATATTTAGAGTGCACCCACAATAAAAAATTGGAGAGTCCTCTGAACGTACCTTCAGACTACCACTTGACATTACTACCGAACTTTGTAATTATTTTATGTGAGGCAGGCTGTACAAACTGAAGTTTCGAGAGCACTTATTCACGAAAAATTGTACATTTCATCTACTTTTTAGTAACTTTCAGTTGTTTTGGCAGGTAAAACGGGTATGAACCACACGTATTTTCAAAGATCACTGAAAAAGTCAAAGCAGATTTCGACAGCATAAAAGAACATTTCCTTTGTCAGCAATATCAATGATAAATAATCATCAGCAGACGAAACGTTAAGAGAGAAGTCAACGATGAGAATACACATGGTATAAACGAAAAGAGAAAGCTCAAACCTCGGGAAGAATAAAGGAAGTTTTTTTAGTCCACAATTGGCTGCATCAATTTAAACAAGAAGCCATACATTTTCCCTTTTTATCAGACTATTTACGGAAGACTGCGGCAAGAGTCCTGCATGAGACGAGTTCTCCGCAACTGACACAAAATATGCAAGATGGCAGCCGAGTAAGTTTTCGCTCGACTCGACGTCACTAACGAAAATGCTCGTCCAAGATATCTGAGCATCTGACGCTTCGTATTTCTGACATCGCCAGTTGAGTTACGATTTAAAATGTAAAATTAGATTCCGGGAAATTGCAACGGGTAAAAAAAGAGTACAAATTATGTGAAAATGGGATTAAGAAAAAGTGCAGTTTACCTATTTGATCTTTATCAATTTAGCTGCAAAATCAGCAAACGTAAGAAACTTAAGGCGAAACGTAAGGGCAGCTGAAAAATCTTATTTTAGAACAAAAGAGTATTAATTCGGTAAGGATTAGTTCTTATTCATAACTTTATTCACACATATTAATTTAGCTTGGATGGTATATGTACATACAATAAATGGACTAATATTCTGAAAAAGTTACGTTTAGTGTTAAGTTCTGTATTATTATCGCGCCCAACATGCCACCAATCCCTTTTACAAGAAGCTGTCAGGCCCATTCTTCTGACGTATGTATGAAGGTCCCTGCACACGAGCGTTGCGTTGACGTGCGTTAAGTAACATCGTTAAGTTATAAAATAAGACGGTATCTTATGCAAAACGGCACACGAGCGCGATGACAGTTCGGCGTAAGACAGTGTTAATCTACGACGTGCGTCAACGCAACTCTCGTGTGACACAGGCTTCAATCAGCCCATTGCGAGCGCAGGATGCTCGAAGTCTCCGGCGCTCGAAGCTGAACCGCTCGAGCGAGAGTACCTTGCAGCACTGTGCTGGGACTTTGATAGAAGCGGGCTGCGAATGCAGAAGCCGGAAAAGATATTCATGGAGAATTAAAAAAACAATCACATGCTAATGTATAATGTTAAAACTTTCTTCCACATTTTTTCTTACCTATTGAAAACTCGAGTCGACTAAATCCGTCTGTGGTAACATCTAGACAATATTACATTCCAGTTAAAACTGTTTCACGCCAAATTTAATCGCAATTTTCCCGCTATTCTTCAGTTTTCCTGCAATTACGAGTTTCCATTATTCTTACTTTCTTAATTTTTTCTTTACCGTTTCAAGAATCTGAAGTTGAAAAGTAAATGATTGAGATATGTATATGCACAACTTATATGTGCTTTTTTAAAATTGTTTTGCTTCTGTTCCATACAAGTGCCTTTCGAGAATGGTAAATAATTTAATACGATAATTGGTCATTGTTAACAGTTGACAGACTCAAGAGTCTGTTAAATTACAACGTGAAATGTTAAAATTCCAATGTTATTGTATTTTTGTTTTTTATCGACAAAAAGTAAACATTGTTAAAGATAAGTTTTATTGATGTTTTACATTATATTTTTAATTTAAAAAAGAACAGAATATTAGAATCTTTCTTTATAATTTTATTAATATAACATTATTTCATAGAGTTCGAACGTCAATGATTGCTCACAGTTAAATACAATTAACCCGAAGTTTTGTTGAGATAATGAAAAGTAACGTTTAAATATTATTTCTGTAGTTTCATTAAATCAACATTTGTATTTACTTACACTATTATGAATAAATCAAGCTTCCATTTGAGAATTTGCAGTTTTCCAATATTTTTAAGGCCAACATAAAAATGGGCTACTCTGACACCAAAATGATATTTTGATGAGATCTATTTCCTTTGAGCAGCATTTTTTTTTTCACAAGGCGCCTTTGAGATTTGAAGTTCTAGGAATAAATCTACGTCATGCGACTTTCCCTTCGCAAGGAAGGCACACTACGTTATATTTTCTGCCACCAGAAACTATTAGACAAGCATATCCCGTGAATTCTGACCATTTAAATTAAAGAATAGTACATTCGTGCTTATGTTGCACACTTCGATTAAAACGTAATATTCCTTCAAGGCCACGAGTTGGAAGGAGAGAGAGAGAAGCATTGTCATTCAATCGGGAGCTTCAATACCAAATATTTAAGTTGTAACTAGGTTCGCAATCGGATGACAGTGATTCCTTCTCCTTCCATCTCGTGACCTAGAAGGGACACTACATATTAACCGGAGTATAAGTGCTTGCGTACGTGTGCATGTGCACAGTTATACTCAGGGTCGCATTTCTAACCCTAGGGCCCTAAGCAAACAAAAGATTGAGGCTTCCTCTCTTTAGTAATTGAATTTAAAAAAAATGCTCTTGGGAACGGCGTTCACTCGTCCTGAGAGATAACGCAGCACGCAAGATCTATACCAATCATTACGAGGGCTTGTTGGTGCAGAAGGCGGGTTCCCTCTGCATACCACACTGCCAGGTCTCGAAACCACTGGCGCAAACCATTATACTATTCATCATATAATTATGTTTATAATTTTCATTATTCAAGTAACGCAAATATTTTAAACCGGGAGAGATGGCCCAGGGCATCAACAGAGGTCACAGCAGTCCCTCTAACCGGGAGGTCCTAGGTTCGAGTCCCGACGGTGGCAGGATTTTCGACACTAGCTAGTAAGCTAGGTCGAATTCAGTGGCTGCCTGGAGGAGAAATCTAGCTTCCGGCTGCTCTGATCAGTAGTTTGCCGTGGTTTCTCCGATCAACACCGGGCAAATGCCGGAGCGCTACCATACGGGCCACGGACCGCGCGCGATCTTTCCTACCTCTTCCTTGTCCTGTTCTCTCCCCTTACATACATATACACTAATAAACACTACACAAGCACACATGACCGGTCGGGAGCTTAGAGCTTGTCCAGGCAGGGGCGTTGCCCCTCTGGTGGGGGATACCTGGTTGGGGAAACCCCGCTAGCCGACGGTAGGTCGGCGCCGAATCTCACTATATAGTTAGGGAAAGGTCACCGCCACCGCCCCGCCCGAGCAAACCATGCACTACACTTTCAGAAATAATTACCCTGGTAGTTGGCATACCCCGGAATCATTAAAACAATTAAATCAAATATTTAAAAATAAAAGAAGTTTTTAAAAATCGGCTTAACTAATAAATTTGTTAAAAATATATGAACTATAATTGTTTTTGTTCGAAATTTTGTTGTGATTCCTGTTACTATCACGTGGGGGAAGGGGCGGGGCAGGGCTTGAGGTCGGGCGGGTGCCTGGGCTACTCACCAGCCTTGGAGGCGGAGGCGGTGGCCGCGGCGGCGGCCTTGGCGCGGGCGCGCGCGGCGTCCATGCGCTCCGCCTCGGCGCCCTCGCAGCTGCCCTGCGACCCTGCGCACACCGCACGCGCTCACTCCTCAGCCATGCGCATGCGCAACCGCGCGGCTGGGCTAGTGGACTTGGATCAGGGCTTCCCAACGGGGTCGGTGTCGACCCCCCTGGGGGGCCAAAGACAATTTTGATGCGGGTCAGATATGGTCAAGCACACCACAGGCGCGCCTCCACTACGCACAGTGAGCATCAAGGGATCGTTTAGGGGTCAGTAGCCCAATATGAACAGAAGACTGATTTGTATGATCAAAATCCCGTTGATGACGAAGCGGATTTATTGAACATATTTCATTGTTTTCAGATATAAAGAGAGGAAATATGTAATAATATATTACAAATTCGTTTCTTTGGTTTCATATCCGTTGTCCATTCTTAGAAATTAGGATATTTATAAAACTCAAGGAATCGTAGCTATGTGTGTTAATGATACCGTTAAATTCTGCAGTACGCACTGGAGAATGTTATCTCGAATTCTTAAAAAAGCTCAACATTTTGAACCCAATGCATAATGGTGAATATTACAGGCTATTACTCGGAAGTGCAAGCGTTTTCTATTATTAAACATTGAGATATTTATGAAAATATTGGTGTATGAAATTGATATCTTTCAGGAATTTACGTGCAATTTTGTGTGTATAGATTGGGTATGCGGTATATTATAGAAAAAATGTTAGGGGATCGATGGAGCAACCGAATCTTTAAAATGGGTCGATGAACAAACCCTGATCTGGGATGATGGGTCGATGTTGGGAAACCCTGATCTGGATAATGGTATTAGAAGATCCGTGACATGCCGAGCATGCTACAGAATACAACAGATGTGTCAACGATGTTCTAGATCAGGGGTCAGCTATCTGTTGCACGCAGGCCACGTGCGGCCTCTGAAGACAGCTTATACGGCCTCAAGGGCCTTTACAGTTTTGATCATTATTCTGAATAAAATTAGCATGCAAAAATTAGCAATTAGCATTTGTTTTGCAAATTTACGAACAACTATCATACATTTCTGAAAAACAGTTTGATACATGGACTGGTAATTGTAAGCAATTGGACGTGTTTCAGTTCTGTCTGTAAGCATTCCTCAGCTTCCACTGCAACGGACGTAGCCACCATTCTCCCCCTACTAAATTACACCAATATCTTCGCTGCTCGCGTTCTCTTACTCGAAGAATTTACCTGAATAGTCTTTCCGCTTTCGTAACATTAATCACGATTCTATATGCAACAACGTATCCATTGTTTTGGGGTGTCTCGTCCAATGATCAGGGTAGAAGAAAATGGCATCAGCTTGAATTATTGTAATTTAAAATTTCAAAATTTATGATTTAAAATTTGTTGTGATAGTGTCAGCAGCCAGAGAGCAATTGAGGATTTGACTCTAAGGCCTTTGGGTATGAAACAGATGCCGACCCCTGTTCTAGATATAATTATTAGAGTCTGAACGTTTAAATTGAACTGCAAACTCAATGAGGCAATATATGATATCATACTGGCGGCAATATGGATATTCGGAAGGATTGGCCGTGGTCCGGTGAAAATTGTTCTCCGAAACATTTCATCTAAACGTGCAGTAGGCATCCTCAGTGGTTGTGTGATAACGGGCGAAGCACCCTCCTGGTAAGCCGGGAAGCTTATATTGATAGTGCTTCGTACGTCTGCCACTGATTTAGACGTGACGATTGGAACAGAAATTTCCAGTGGGCCATGGCATATCCGTCCGGAACACATCCATGACAAAATTCCTGATAAAACTTATTGTAAGTCAATATTTCGTAGATAAAACTACTTTATGTACTTTTCCGTTCACTGTTCTCTTTAGACATGATAAATTGTACAATTAATAGTTGACAAATGTACACGTTATTGAACCAGTGTTAGTAAATCATTATGTATCTCCATTATTTCTGCTTCTTGAGTTGCATTCGCACGCTCCCGCTCATTCGTTTGAATATATCGCTCCTGCTGTTAAAGATAAGCTAAGAGAGAAGATAAGCTAGTAAATGCTTGAATATATCTGTGTGCAAGAAATATTTCAATAGCAGAACTTAGCAGGTTTAGAGGAGACAAGTTTATAACAGAACTCATGTGAATTTCCACTTATGGTACGAGCTTATTAGATTCTTTAGATTGCGACGCGTTAGGTTTCTACGCAATATTAGAAGTGTGTCTCACACTTCCATCATCATCTAGATATGACATCACGTATGAAATTTTTAATATCAAATCTAGATACCAAGGTGGTCATGACGCTGAGGTATGAATCTAACCTAAATGACGCCTAATCAAGTTTAAATTTTGTAGGTTTGGAGATAAGCAAAAGAGGCGTTTATAATAATCTTTTTCAGCACTTTTAAATAAAAGTAATTAGATTAAAATATTATGAAACGAATAAAAAATTAGTAATTAATTATTATATAATTAATGTAGATTAACTATTTTTAACTTTCATGAGTACTAATGTATTACGGTTACTGATAAAATGTTAACATTTCAAGTGACCTCGATCAAAGATATTAAATGGCATTTTGATTCACATATTTTTTATTAAACTTTTGTACTCTTTAAAGCATAAATTCATTGGGTGACATTATTTATCTTTGGAAACTACAATGGCCGCCTTGATATTCAATAAAGCTCTTGTTTTCCCTACGCGAAGGCCTGTCTAGTTACATAAACATAGATTTCAGAGAGTACAGCTCTGTTTAGTAAACTGTTTCAATCCCTCCCGCCAAATTACAAGCAACAAACGTTTTCAGTATGGATACAAATAAAATTATAATATATCTTTTAATCTCTCCAAAAATGCAACAAATAAAATGATGAATTTCATAATCGATAAATCTGTTTATACATAAATAATTGTATTACGTACATTTATAATACACTTAATTTGTGATGTACAAACATTTAATTTCCATTTCAAATATCAATTATAACACTTGATTTAATTGTAAATTAAATGTTATGCTCATGTCACTTACATGTGTGACGCTTGTGATACATGGTTGTAGAAACAGTTGTTTAACTGAATAAGGAGTCGACACATGTAAGTGGAAAGAAGCGACTTAAGTTAATAAAACTCAGTAAGTTAATAAATTTGCAATGAGTAAAATATATTCGAAAAGTGAATATTTATTTTACTGCATCAATGTAGTAACCCTCATTGACGTCAATTTTCGTTCATTTGATATGATCCGCAGCAGGTAACTCATTTACACATTGAAATTTAAAAAAATAGAAATATTTTACATAAAATTTTCCACTGTGGTTCCGATTCATCCAGACAGAAAGTTAAGATTCGTTCTTGAAAAGTTTCTGTAATCACACAGCAAAGCTATTTTATTTGTTTTGAATTCAGGAAAATAAAATCTTTGAGTTCCTGAATATGAAGAAATTTTTATTATTCAAAACTTTTTCAGTAACCTCATTTTAACGACACCCCAATTCAGTAAAAATGTTGTATCATGTTGCCCATTCACTGTAATTTGTTATAAGAACAATTCACTATGCCTGAATAGTTAATTCATGAAAGTTAGAAAGAATAAAAATTTAAAAATCAATAGATTTCTCTTAAAGACAAGCGTTAATTGAGTCTGAAGATAACATTTATTTGTAAGAAAACGAAATATGATCAGTGAAAGTAGTATATGAAAAATCTTTGAGCAATGTATGTCAAATGATACTCCTCAGAATATTGAAAATTGCAAATTTCGTAACTACAATACTTCAGAACAATAAAGCTAATTATATTAAAAAGATCAGTATTCTTTTTATAATTGCAAGTAATTTCATTGTTTGATGTTTGGAATTGCCATTTCAATTGTTGCAAACCCTGTACAATTAAAAAAAGAAATACGCTTAACAATGAATTTAATTTAAATTCAAATTTTGCCGAATGCCAATATACCATTTTACAGACGTTCAGTTGGAATTTTTGACAGTTGAAAGTTGTTGAAATTTGGTTGAAGTTGAAATTTTTCCATCAGTGAACGGTATATTTTGTGTTTATCCTGGTGGTATCTAAAAAGGATTATGAACCGTATGGAAATAAAGCAGAATTTCATGCAGAAAGGTCTACTTGAGGAAGATGAATGGAGCATTGTGCATCACAAACGTGAGCTTTATGATGAATAGGTTTGGGGATTATTTGTGAGGATGGCATTGATTTATGTCCGAAGGAGGGGGAGCTGCACTCAAATGGGATGGGAAGAACGGGTAAGAAGCCATGATCAGCTGGCTCAAATGGAAGGGTGTGTGTGCACGTGGGTGGGCTGGTGGGGGTGTGGGGTGAGTGTGTATTTGTGGTAACACAATATTTGCAGAATATTCACGTTAGAGGGATGCTTACGTTGAGACCAAGAGTTATTTTGTGAAAGGGTATCGAAGGTGTAGCAACAGGAGCGAAGTGCAGACTGCCTCGGGTGCCATCTTCAGAGGAATGATATTAACGATTGAACTCTACCCACAGGAAACACACTTTAAGTAATATTAATTTTATTGTCATTTGTTTGTGAATTTTGTTTATGTATAGTATTCTGCATGTAAAAACGAAAATATTTCATATTAAATTTGTTTAACCAAACCGATGAAATTCTTACGCTAAATTATACTTTCCCAAAAGAAATATTCAATTTTTCAAAGCAATCTGCCTTCCTAGACAGATCAAATGTACTGTCATTCAAAGAGATCATTTAGCATAACAATTTGCGATGTTTCACTGACAGAAGTCACCATTATGGATCTTTCTCCCGAGTTATTTACTTCCTAAAATAGAATGTGGCCAAGTGGGTGGGAAATATTGGAAGAAGAATGGTGATATATGATAAGGAAAAGAAAGAAGAAAAGATGAGAAATAAGAAAAGAAATAGTAATATTTGAAAAAAATATTTTTACGAGTGTGAATAACCGCCAAGGGACATCATTTCGTCCATGCCACGCACTGCGCAGTAAGCGTTGCCCTTCAGGTGACCGCTACAGGGCCCGGCCTACTTCCGCGTCTTGGTCCGTACAGCGACTGCGCTATCGACCCGACGCCCGTCCGGCTCTCGCCTCCGCCGCCACTCGCGCTCCCACGCCCCACCTCCACCCCCGCTTCCCGTCTGCGTTTTCTCATGCTTCCGCCCACGTCTCTCGCCCATCCACGTCACCGCTCTAACCGGCGCCGCCTCCCGCGCCCACGCTCGTGTCCCCGTCCCAACCCCCGTCACCGCCTCCACTCGTGTCTGCGCCCCACTCACGTTCCGCCCGCGCCACCGCCCGCGCCACCGCCCGCGCCACCGCCCGCGCCACCGCCCGCGCCACCGCCCGCGCCCGACCCAACACGCAGACGCCATGTCCGCATTCCCGCTCGCGCTCCGTCCGCGCCCTCACAAGCACTGCTGCCCCCGCCTGCGCTCTCGCCCCCACCAACGCCTCGTGCCTCCACTCCCCCCACCCGCGACGCCACCCGAGCTCTCACCCGCGCTCCCGTCCCGGCCTATCAGCGCCTACTCACACCTACCAACACGCCCGCCCGCCCGCCCACGCACTCGTCTCTGCCAGCGTCCAGCCCACGTCACCCACGCACGTCCTTTTCTCCCGCTCGCCCTCCCGCCCGGGGACGCGCGTCTACGTTTGCCCTAACCCTCACCCTCGCTACGGCTTCCGCTTCTGCTCCTACGCCTGCCCATCGGCCCACCCGCACCTGCTTCATTGCCCGTCCCGCGCTCCCCATTGCACCCCCGCTCTTCAGATTGGCCTCGTCCTCTCCGGCGCCATCAGCCCGAGCGTTTGCTGCCTGCCCCTGACCCTCGACCTCCGACAAGGCGGCGGGCAGTGGGGGCTCGCCCGGGAGAGCTCCGGGGCAGCGGGTGGCTTAAGAGCTCCGAAGGGAAATGGACGCTTGCGATGGTCGATTGCTACGTGATACTTTCTTTCCGATTCAGCTCTTGGGGAAACGATGAACGGCGACTCGGCATATAGTATCGTATTACCAGGGCTCGGATTCTAATGACCTAAAAATTCTTTCAAAATGACCTATAAAATGTGTGACCTATGTGTCAAACATAACGGGAAAATGATGACCTAATAACTACAGGTTTCTATCACATATATATCGTGATAAACACTCATTCACAAGTTTGCCATGTCTGGAATGCACCAATATAGAGATGATATTTCAAAACCTGCGCATTGGTATCGCATTGATTTCGAGAACAGCTTATTATTTACAGCTATGACAGCTTCAAGAACATATTATTTACATACCAAGACAAGCTTATTATTTACAGCCATGTAATTTGGGAAATTTGACACAGACATTTCAAAATATGGTCAATTTCGCTGGAGATAGAACCACTACCAGAAATTGTTTCTAAACACCTGAGAGTTCCAAGACATCTTTCAATTCTCAGACGCTTAGAGTTTTATAATAGATTGAAAAGCCTGTATAGGAACCAGAGGGAAACGAACACAATCCTATAAATGTTGAAATTCTGAAACGTGTTGTTTACATCTTGTTCATTATGAGAAATATTAAGTCACTCATTTAACACGATTATACTGGCAGATTGAATTGATAAGGAAGTCATGCCTCGCCGAACATATTACTTATGTCACAAATGTATTATGAGGTGTGCAGACCATCTCATATTATTGAATCTTATTCCTAACCATTCCTCTAAACAAAGGCAGAAATTGCAGCGTTCGGTATGTATTGTTAGACGAGAAACGCGCCTTCTCTGTAAGATGAGTTTTATCCTTGTAGCTGCAAGTAATGTTTAGTTTCAGTAGACAAGCAAGTTTACATCATTTTTTGGTATTTTTCAGGTTGTATTGGAGAGGCAAACTTTCACAGAAGAGCTCAGCCCTTCTGTAGGTGGTTGATGATGAGAAGCGCTTTTGGTATAATGCCACTATATGAAGTATACCGAATTAAATGTAATATGCTGCGATCAATTTAGATTTGAAGCCCATTACAGATCATGATGAAACTTAAGAAAGAACTGAAAAAAATATTGATTTTTGCAATTTAAACAACAAAGCATCAGATGCTTAAGGTGATGTAATAATGTTGATATGGCTGAAGAAATTGAAAATATGACACTTCCAAGTGGCGTAGTTGGCACTTTTAGCTCTTTATTTATACTTCTGAGCTTGCGTATTTGAATAACTACGATGTAAAATACTCTCAAAAACCTATTGATATTAAAATATATACAATATAGTTTCTCTTATATTATGATAAAGTTCACGTAAGCCTGAGGCGGCAGAAAAAGTTTATAACATCATGAACTGAACTGCTTAGCCAGGGGGAAAGGCAACCCGCATCATATTGCTGTTTTACGGGTTGCATCATAGTGCCCCTGAAACATTCTGAGAGCAAGCTTGTACTTCTGCAATGGCTCCACAGAGATCACTCTAGAACAAGAAGCATCATTAATAATGTCAGTGAATCTATGAATAGCAGCGAGCCCGTGGAGAGGTATCTTGATGCTGTTCCCAGTCAAGGAAGGCATTCATCAAAATTCACGCTCTGTTTTTGGAAACGAGAAGTGCCCCGGAAAAGTGCTGTTATCTCTACTTTTACCGCTTGGTAGCCAGTAATTATAGTAGGAATAATAATAATAATAATATTAATAATAATAATAATAATAATAATAATAATAATAATAATAATAATAATAATAATAATAATAATAATAGTAGTAGTAAATGATCTTACAAAACCGTGATCTCCAGTATTTATAAATAGTAACGGTAGATCATTTTTTCATATGTTTTATTGAAAGTATATTCTGATATTGCAAACATTCATTACAAGAAATGAACGGTTATAGTTATACACACAGTTATAAATAACGAAAGATGTGTCAAAGAGCGAGAATGCAGGAGAAAATGACTTCGTGTATTTTTATTAATGAGAATTACAAAAATGTAAGAAAAAACAAGATTTGATCAGAAGTTTTGTTGTCTTCGTATATTGTGAAGGCGGATAAAACAGTCCACAGACAATTGAATTTTCCTATATGACAAGAATAAGCGAAAAAAGTCTGAACAATTATCGGATTTATAGAGGTATATGTGACGACATTTACTTGTTACACTTCAGAAACAACCATTATACAGTCTAACAATTATTGATCATCAGAAAATAACCCGAAATGACACGTCAATGAAGGAAGTGAAGATTGAGATGCCCCTAAACAAATGACACTTCAAAATGATCTGTTTAAAATACTAAATGAAACTAAATGATCTTAAGGAGGCGCAACAGAAGGTATCTATTGTTACCATGAAAAACAAGAACATGAAAAAAGAAAAGAATTGTATAGAATATATGGAGATAAAAATGTGAATTCGAATATTTCCAAAGAATTAAAAACAAATATTCAAGTGTCACGGAATACCACACTTTTTGCACTTGAAATGTGTCGTCATTCAAATCGTCTTCGAAACGCAATTTCAAGTATTACTTAGGGACAGTGTTAATACGCCCCTAAACCTGGACCCAAATTGAACACTTCTTGAAAAATTAAAATCTTGTTAAGATTTTTGTTTGTCCAGAAACGTTTAGAAGACATGCTTGATTTGTAACTATAACGTGGGAAGCGTGAAGCTAAGCATCATGTTCTGTGAACGAACGACCTGTGATTTCAGCAACAATTAATATGTCATCGGTTGAATGGATAACTTTTAAATTAACTTAAAAGAGAAAGGTGAAAAAGATGTTTTCTTTCACAGCCAAGACGTTTCGAAATTATTTAGCTATTCAACTTCACGTGACAGCGATTGTAACCCAGGATAATGATTGCCAGAAGACTCTGAATTAGAATAGAAAGTATTAAGTAACAAAAGAAATGGGGCATGTGAAGGTTTTCTGTGACCTTTGCGATGCCTCTTGACTTGATGCGCGATTTTTTCATTACAATATCGCCAAATAATTGCGAGCTCGGGGCCGTCGCATACAACGGAAGAAATGACAAATCAGCAATATAACCGGTAACATCTACTACTAACAGTTCTTAACGGCGTTTCAGACAAAATGAACTCAAGATGGTGAATGCTAATAAGACCGCAGCAGAAAATTGACGATGCGCATTTATTGACACACAGTTTCGGTGCAACGATCACCAAGCTCGCAAATACTGGACGGCTCCAAAAGCTGCTTGCCGGATCGAGGATAATATACTGAGGCATTCCGAGTGAGTCATAGAGCTGTTAGAGGAAACTAAAGGGACGATTAGGAGGAAGAAGAATAAGAAGAGAACTACAAAGGAAACGTGGACAATGTGCCATCGATAAGGGAAAGGTAGAACATGACTGTGATGATATTTCAGATGTAAGGATCGGTGGGAAGGACACTGGAAGAAATAAAGCGGTTTAGGAACCCAAGAAGAAAATATATTTTGTGTTAGGAGAGGTTAGAATGTTTGGGATAAGAAAACGTGCTAGCAATATAGGAAAGATGAAAAGACTTTTATAACTACACTGTTTTTGAGCCGGTGACAAATCTTGTGTGGGGTTACACGGAACGGCGTTGGGAAGTGCGGGGCAGCAAAAGGCAGTGTAGACAATTGCGAGGCAAAATCCCAGTGCTGGAAGGGGCCGGTCGGATCCGGGCCGGTCGGATCCGGGCCGGTCGGATCCGGGCCGGTCGGATCCGGGCCGGACGGATCCGGGCCGGTCGGATCCGGGCCGGTCGGATCCGGGCCGGACGGATCCGGGCCGGTCGGATCCGGGCCGGTCGGATCCGGGCCGGTCGGATCCGGGCCGGTCGGATCCGGGCCGGTCGGATCCGGGCCGATCGGATCCGGTCCGGTCGGATTTAATGGGGTTAGGTCGGGTCGGATTTAATGGGTTAAGTCGGGTCGGATTGGATTGGGTAGAATTGGATTGGATTGGATTGGATTGGATTGATCCCTTTGGAAAGGGACGAGTGCTAAAGGGAAGGGGAGGAGCGGGAGAAGGGAAGAAGAATCGGAGTGGGCGAGGCAGCAAGGAGGAGGGTGGAATGTAAATGGGCGGAGTGCGGAGAAACCTGGCGGTTAGAAGCAGGGAATGGTGGGTCGCGGCGGGCCTGGCGCGGTGCGGCGCGGTGCGGCGCGGCGCGGCGCGGCGCGGCGCGGCGCGGCGCGGGCTGTCGGTGGCGAGTACTCACGCAGCCTTTGGCGGCGCGCGCAAGCGGCGTCCCCAGGGTCCCTCAGCACCAGCGTCGGGAACACGGCTGCGCAGGCAACAAGCGGCTCATGCAGCGCGTCAGGCACTCACGCGCTCTCACGCGGGGCGGGGAAGAGAACCACTCATCTCGCAGACGCGCCATCCACGAAAGGATGGCCCAAAAAGGGCGCTGCTAGGGGTATTAGCGTGGGCAAGGGTGATGCAGCTACTAAATACTTTAGTTTCCCGCGTAGTGAGGGAGTTGGAAATGCACACTGCATGGCAAACATTGCAAAGTACTCTCAAAACGGACTCTATTAAAATGCAAAAGGGGGTTGATAATTGGACAAATCTAGGTGATAGCTGTGCAAGAAGTTGCAAACTGTGAGAATTCATTTTTCTTGCATGCGTGCAAGAGAATGGAAATATCGTATGTATTCTCATGATCATGCAGACGAACGTCCTTCACAACTGCCAAACATTCTTTCCATTCGTGCAGTGCATAAGCGCAATGCAGTATGGAAGAAACTGAGAACGGTCAAACACTTTACCTCTGTATCTGATGCTCAGTTGATAATATCCATTCTTGCTTTTATTAGGTGGGTTTTATTCTTGCTGTGTTTTGTATTTGTTATCTAATACATAACACATGACAATTTTGAACTCTGATAGAGACACTGGCGAATGTTGCCAAATTGTAAATGCAATATTTTCTTAAAGAAGATTGTGTAACAGTCTTTAATAATAATTTTAACAACACTAATACTTGGGTTAACGTTAATGCGCGCCCTTTTTGGGACATCTTTCATTCTCTTGCTACACAGATCTCACAACTCGTAAATCCCAATTGTTATTCTGAAAGAATATCATAGTTGGAAAACATGACAATATTGTGTTTTGTGACAATTCCAATACACAAAGAAATATTGGATGATAAAAATTCAAGGAAAAGCAGAATAAATGATAAAATACAAGTCACTAAAATACGAAGAAATTGTCATTACACATGAGTGAAGAAATGTCGAATAAAAATACACAGAAGACAAGGAGAAATGCGAAACCATGTAATGCACAGACAGAATGAAATAAACGATTGAAGGCCACCATACAGCAGGCATCTCAGAAACAAAACATGCAAAGCAAATTCAAAGAAGACAGTGCAAGTGACAATTGAAAACGATGAGATCTACGGTAGAAGCAGCATAGAGAATTGTTCTGAATCCAGAAAGACTTATACAAGCTCCTGAATGAAATGAAACTTCATGCTATTTCATTGACAATAAGACTTTATATAACCCATCCTGTCAATTAAGAGATTCCTTTAAAAAACTTGGGCAAAAACAAAAACTTCAACGATATAATCAATCTCTGATTACTATGTTAAGGTGTGTCTTGAAACTTTTGAAATAATTCAAATTTAGGAACCACTCAATTATTCTTAAATTATTATAATTAATATTATATTATGTATTATGCTATATTATTACATATTTCTGTCCTTATTCTCGTAACATTTTTTACGATTAATTTACTTTAATGTATCCAACCTGATAAACTTTAATGTGATTCACTTTAATGTAATCAACCTGATAAACTTGTATACGTCTTGTTTATCAAGTATACATAGAGGTGAAATTGTTAAAGATCTGTAGTTAACAATATAACATACTCAGTTAATTTGAAGAGTGGCTAGAGAAACCCTTTACGTAAATTCAATAATAAAACAACCTATCGTTAAGGCTTTTCAAATTGTAGTTTAATTTTTTAAATATATCACTTGAACACAAATACTGATTCAAGATACAAATGTTTTAGGGTATTCATGATGAGGTTAAATTTACAAATTGTATGTACAAGTTGGCTCACACTGATGATCAAGATTAAATGTTTAATTAGTTATCATCTTATTACACTTCTGCGTTTCAATAGTATAATTTGTTTGCTTGTCAACGTCATTTGTTGATTACGTTCTTACAAATAATTCGTGGCATTCACGGTCTTAAAATCAATCTTATCTTTTTATAGAATTACACTTTTCTTTCAAACCCGATGCGCTGAAATATAGAAAAAAATAAAAAAAAGAGAAAAATAAATAGCTACAAAGCAGGCACATTTACCAACACGGAGTCGGGAAGAGAGCCCATACAGTCATGCAGACATCACACAAAAAGACAATTTGTAAATTATGCATTCTTTAATTTGGAAAACAGTAACAAGAAGATATACATTTGAATTCTATACATAGAAGAAACAACAAATGTATATGAACAAATAATGTTCATTTTTAACAGTCGCATACTAATGACATTACGGTAGATGTAGAACACCAGTTATCGGTGGAGAGGCAGGAGGATCAACAGTGGACCCCATAATTGAATTGCGTCAATATTTCAGTAGTGAATAGACAGTAGAGAACCCCACTACAATATAATTGATAGAAATTTCGTAAATATTTAATAATTAATGCTGGATCCATTTAGCAATATATTAAAAATGCTTTCAGCAAGTTTGTGTTAAAATATTTTCAGTTTTTGAAGTGAGGCAATGTCACATTCTTTTAGAACTATGTTTTGCACCTGCTGTCCTATTCGCTAAAACATAGATGGATAACCTCGCCTATATTTATCTAAAAAAAGGATAGAACTAGTTCAACATTCAATGTGTTGCTCCACATGCACAATTGTTCTCAACATAATAAAATTGGAAATTGTTGCGAGATAGACTGGCTGTAAGAGAACGCCGAAGTTTCCATAAAGCCACCGCGCATGGTGACGGAGTCGAATTGTTTTGTAAAAACCAATAAGCTTTGAAAATAAAGATTCAAATAATGGAAGTCCTAAACGCTGAAATCCTAAACGATGAGGGCTACTCGATTTAGTAGTTTTTATGCATCTTACCTGAATGCAGAAAAACTACGCCGGGGTCCGTCGTCGATTCGCCGCCACTGGTATGCGACTGTTAAAAGTCACTCTTTCGCCCACTGTCTTCTTAAACTATTCATTTTGCATTAAGAGCAAGAGCATCAAAGAAGAATGTTTGTTCTTCATCCGATTTTAATAGGGGCTATATATTATTAAAAACAAAAGCAAATACTTAAAAAGGCGAGCAATCCAAGGGGTACCACACTGACTGGCGAGCCCTGAGACGTGAACTTCAATGGGGCTATTGCGTTAATATTTTTATATCATCCGTTTGGACGGCATCTATCAGAACTCATCCATTAGAATCACGGCCATTCATAGCTATCGTGAGTGGCCGGTCTAATTTAAGGGTAGTTTTCAACATTTCCATCGTTTTTATTACGTTAATACATTGAACCATGGGTAACCAAACTCTTTTTCACACTTTAAATAGAACTATTGGTTACTAAGAGAATGTTACATTCAAATAATTTAAAAACTCAAAAATATAAAATATCAATTTATTTGGTATTGATAAATTTAGTGGAAGTAATAAATCAACAAGTAAACTAAAATATTGTTTTCTTATGCATTTGTTTCCGTTTTTTAATCAAATAAATATGTTAAACATGAAGTGTTATAGAATTACACAGATAAGAGGAGTGAAATGCTTTTAGCTGCTAAACTTCATGCGTTAGCACGAGGATATTCTTTTATTAATATCAATACAAAGAGAATTAAAGTTCTAGAAATTACATTAAACACTCCCTACTCTCTTTAAAATATACTCATTTGAATATCTTATATTACATTCAACAGGAATCAACTGTAGTTAACAACCAAATTTTTCCCGACAGTGCAATATTGATATATTTAAAAAGAGCAAAGCCACATTACGTTATCTCTTCAGAAAAAGAGAGCTAGCTGATACCTTGCCATTTTAATTCTTCCTTCGTCAATACATACTAAGAGTTTATAATACATTTATCCGTTTCAAAAGATACTTATTTTAGTAAAACAGTTTAAAATACATATTCCTGTTTTTACAATTACTACATCGTCTCAAAACACGCACACTTTCTATTTCCGAACACTGATTGTGAGCGAGTTCAAGATCTTGCAGATAATTCCCACGCACTAATGCCAGCGAGCTGCAGCAAGTCCGTCTACAGAAGAAATCATCGAGTAGCTAAAGACCAATCAGCGTCCAGCGGCGGAAAAGCGGCTTTTGCATATTTATCTTCGCCCGGGGGCCAAGTGGCACGCAAGGGCGTCATCGTACGTGCGATGACGCCGGAGCGAGGTCGTCAGGGCGGAGCTGCCGGAGCGGGGCTATGGGATCGGGGTTGTCAGGGCGAAGAGCCAAAATCGAAACGGGGCCGTCAGAGCGTGGGTGACGAGGCTTAGAACGGGGAGGTGGCGTCGGAAGGGGCGGAGGAAATGGGTGGAGGCGCTGGGGCGGAGGGACTGGGTGAGACGGGGGCGAGAAGGTAGGGGGCGCGGTGGGAACATCGGGGCAGAGCGACGACGGGGTGGGAACCCCGGGATGATGCATGGGGAGAACATAGGACCATGCGTGTCACAACGCCCCCGCTCACGCTCGACAACATACCTTCACAAAAATCTGCCCGTCACAAACGCGAGTGTGGATAACTCAGTTCAGATTATCTCTACTGTTCATAGCGACCATTGTGATGTTTGCCTTTTCTCGACAATGAGTTCAGGCGTGATGCATATCTGTTGAATTGTGATGGAATTCTATTTGGAGATGTGACTGCCGAAATAGAAATTCGGATTTAATATTTTGAATAGCCAAGCCATTACGATTAGAATGATTTGTAGTTCTTTTTTGTACTCTCTCATAACAAAGGGTTATTCCGAGCCCTTTGTTATACTTCAGTGGTACGGATATCGAATGCTCAACAATTGAATCCAATCCTTTCAACACGTTGAATATCACAGCTGCAATGCAGTGGCAACAGGTCAATCCATCTAAATATCGCACTTTCCCGCCTCGCCCCGCCTCGCCCCGCCTCGCCCCGCCTCGCCCCGCCTCGCCCCGCCTCGCCCCGCCTCGCCCCGCCTCGCCCCGCCTCGCCCCGCCTCGCCTCGCCCCGCCTCGCCCCGCCTCGCCCCGCCTCGCCCCGCCTCGCCCCGCCCCGCCCCGCCCCGCCTCGCCCCGCCTCGCCCCGCCTCGCCCCGCCTCGCCCCGCCTCGCCCCTGCAGCGTGCATCCCCCGCAACGCCCTTCTCTGTCGCGCCCACTCTCCACCCCCCCACCCCGTCTGTCCCTGCCTCCCGCTTATTTGAGGGTATCCACGCCATCGCCCCTCCGCTCCCGTCCCACCCTTGCGCACCTCATCGATCCGCCTCCCCCGCGCCGGTTGCGAGGCGGTGGGAAGGAGAGGCAGTGAGGGTGGGTTCGCAAGCTCTGGGTGTCCTAAATGGAACGAGCCCCCCCCTCCCACCTCGTCATGTCATTCTTAACACTGAATTCCTTCCAATCTGCCTCGCCATCCAATCTATTACTTCCGTTTTCGAGGAACGCAGACTTCCAATTAAACTCTGGAATTTGACACCTTATCTTGTGTACCTTCCAATCTGTACATTCTAAAACTTCTGTAAACATACCGCAAAATAAAAAAGAATTGTTATTTTAAATTTAAAGGAACTTGAGAAAGTCACTAATTCAACATTTTATTATCATTCGCTCTAACTCTGAATATTAAATAATACCTGCATTTCAGATGTGTATTACTATTACATGAAATCATATTTTCAGGCAAAATAAAGCAAATTAATAATTTTTCTTCCACATTTACTTTGAAACTTCCCTCTCGGCAATTTTAAAGAAGACATATTCAAATGAAATTTCTCGCTAGAATAGCATATTGTAATACAAGGCCTTAATATCAATGTTTTAGGCAGTTCATGTCTTGATAAATTATTGTTAATAGTATACTCACTTTATTTATCAATAACAACATTGAAAAAATATAATGAAATAAGAAATAAATAATATAGTGTCTGAAAAATCTTCACTTGTGCGAAATATTTTTTATTAATAAATTTCACACACAGTTTCTTCTACTTAATCATATTTTTCATACATGGATAATGCAAATGTTTCGCGCATGTCTTCATTCCAGTAAACAGGAATATGGAATAACGTGCGAAAGAAAATGGAACTCTCTGTTTTTCAAATTAAAATACTCAAATATTCTGTGCAACACATTCAAATTACAAAATTTACCGGATATGATGTGAATTTAAAATAGATCAATTTGATCTTTGTGTACCTCATTCTATCTTCAACTTACAAAAAAATTGCAAGACCTTTACATGCTGACTAGAATCTCGAGAAATAAAATGGAATTTATTAGTGCCATATTGCCTATTGCAGAGGGAATACGAAATGAGCAGCAGGAACACGAGACGGCTGCCAACTAGGTCAATATGCCTGACAGAGCGGTTAAGATTTTTCAGTGATACATCATCTGAGATTCATAACCCAAGTGCGATATAATTCTCTACGATTAATAATGAAATTATAAGTTACCTTGAGTTTTATAAGAGTTATTACAAGAATCGTTCAACATTGTTCCTGTTAACGGCTGCTAAAGTCTACAATAAAAACTAGAAATAAACTTGACTGTACTTCTCCCTCTACGGTACATGCAGTTTTTAATGTGTTTTGACGTTAAATGAATAGAGTAAAAATGAATTGATGAATATATGAGTTATAACTGCTGGCGCAACAACGGCAAACTGTTTCTTGCATAATTTGTAACCTTCGTAAGTGTCGAAAAATCAGAGAGTTTAACGAAAAATAGATCTGCGTCCATTTTTCAGCGCCAGTTACTCATTTGCGGCAAAAAAATGTATAGGAAAAATTGGAACCATTTCGGCAATAAAATTATACATCGCCTTTATTTCAAGCAAAAATTACGCAAATCAGTAGCTTTTTCAGGCAGACGAAGGCAGAGAGCGGTCGTAAGGACGAAAAGACGGACGGAAGAAGGGACGGACAGAGACATTTTGTCGCAAACCAATTAAGCCTAAAACGTGAATTCTTACTACATAAGTTCTTAGAGAAAGAAATTTACTGAATTTAGGAACAAGATTTGTACAACTTTTTTATATCACAGTCTCATAATATTAATTTTTCTGACAAAAAAATGCCACTTTCTACTGCAGCAAAATGGCCACTTTCTCTTTACCACGCAAGTACTTTTTTTTCGATAAAGGAATGATAACGGTCTCTTCAGACGCTCTCGACAGAATGGGGGTATTATATAAACTTTATTTTATTTATGTATCGACACTTTAAAAAAATACGAGGAATTATTCAAAATGTCAAAATGTTATTTTAAATGTGTTCTTACTAAAATACGAATTGGTGGGAAAATTTAAACGTCGAGACTTCCCACTATAAGCTTTTTGAAGGCAAAGTTTAGATCTTCGAATAGAATGTTGACGGTTTTGTTTTTTAACTTATTTCAAAGTAATACTGAAGATATTGAATCGATTTTAACTAGTGATCAATGACAATAAAATAATAAATTTGTCAGATTTATCATTATTAGACGTATGCTTATTTACATCAAAACAAAATTATCTTAATGAATTAGATCCCAGGAAACGGTTAGTGCTTTGTTTCAGCCTAATGTCATTAAAAAATGACGCGATGGATCCGTATAATTTTTTACTTAAAACCTATCAGAATTTGAATGTCAATTTTATCACGTTTTAACCATGCAGTATTTAATTACGTGCATGTCGATCTAATGACTTCTAGTTGACTCTTGAAGTTTCTAACTTCCACTGGATTGAAAACCTGAGTTTGAGGGGCAATGTTTCAGTTGCAGGTAAAATGAAACACGAAGTTATCTGTGTACAAAAGAACGTTGATGTATTAGTCTTAGTGAGTAACGCTTCACGTGTTTATTGAAAATAGACTTTTTTAGAAGAAATAACGTTCAAGTTCTAGAAATAAATAAATATGCAGAGTATATAAAATATAGCAAAATTGCAGACTCCCTTACAAAATTACAGACCCTCTGAATCAATACACTTGAAAAACCTCACATATCGCCCTAAAATTGCTTGAAAGTTCTCATACAAGTCGTCATCCGGGTACTAAATTGGAAGTGCGTGCGTGTAAGAGGAGAAAAGGGAACAAAGATAAGGGAGGAAACATCGGGCGCAGTCCGTGGCCCATTTGTTGGGATATTACTCCAGCATTCCTTTTGAATTTGTAGGAAAAACCACGGAAGACTTTCGATCAGAGCAGCCGGCTGCTAGAATTCTCCTTTAGACAGTGGCTGGATTTGAGCTAGGTAATGTAGCTAATTTCGAAAATCCGCCGTTGGGACTCGAACCCTAGGACCTTTCGGTCAACTTCAGAGGGTACGATGTTGTGAAAGTGTAATATTAAAATATTTTTACATGTTGTTGAACTAATATTTTTTTAAATATTGGGGTGCACTATCCAGCCTGCCATTGAACCTGCACCTTCCTTCGGCTATCTCGTCTGCGTGGTGTACAGTAACCTGACAATGAGACGTGCCTTCCTCCGGAGAGCTGACGAACCCTTGTAACAGAGCGGGAGTTGGAGGCGGAAGAGCGAGAAACTGTTCGTAGCACACGACAAGCGAACTGCAGCGTTCCTCGCCTTCCTCCTCAAAGGGCGACGGCCGCGGCGGCGGCGGCGGAGGGTAAGGCGGGGGGCGGGTAAGGGGAAGGGCAGGTCAGCAGCCGGGAGTCTCCGTGCCGAAAGGGCACGGCGCAGGCGCAACACGTGCGGTTGGAGGCGGCATCATTTTGCGAAGCAGGTGGCAGCTCCAATCACAGCAACTCTTGATGTAACGGAACTTCGGCTACTCCGGAAATATTTTCTGTCAGTTACCGCCATGTTTTAAAGAAAATTAATGGATTTGGAAATTATTTTTTAGTTCGATACGGTAGACATGAATAGAAGTTTATCGTTAACTTGAGAAAAATATTATTTTTTAATCAACTCAATACATTACATTAGAACACTCATGTGGTGCTTTCGTTAGTTTCATTGTAGACTGTGTACGTTAATGTATAATTAAAATTCTCGGTTTCTTAAACACAAGTAAAGCGTTTTCTGAGTAATGTAGTTAAAATATTTAGTTCATATCACTCACTTCTAAATAATTTAATCAATTGTCATTGAGTTCTCTGACACTTTAATTTGTTATAGCGCGCTATATTATTTTAAGTAACTTTTTTCAACCTACATCACTCCACCTCTAAAAGTAATCAATTTGGTTCTTTGATAATCAAAATGTCTTGATAGATTTAAAAGTCACAAGTTTAGGAATAAATTCAAAACATTAATAGTTGTACCCCTCCATCTTACATGAGATTAGGTAATTAAAAAAGAATCGAGATGCTTGCATAACCGAGATGCAGAGATGCACTTTGACACGCCATACCTTCAACTTTTGCTCTTTAAAATTAACCTTTTCCTAATTTTTAGTCAGAACCAATGGGTTCTGGCTTCGCGTCTCGTTTCTCACACTTTGTTAAATTGGGGCTGCTGATGAGATAGCTTGAATTCTGCGAAAAATTATTGTATTACAATTATTAGAATTAAACATTATTATTATTTACCTCATTCATAGAGTTGTTCTTTCTTAGAACGAAAAAAAAGGAATTTCTCTTGTAATTGTTTTTTACGAATTAACTATATTTAGACCAGGTTTACTATATAAAGACACATCGTGGAGTTAAAATTTGCTAGTATAATAGATATCAACACATCGTAGAGTAATAATTTCGTTCTTCGCCAATGTGACTAAGAATCCGTATATGTTGGTGCAATTCGAAGACACAATATTTCTTTTAAGAACTTTTCTGTCCGTCAATACTAGTTTTTGTAGTATAATTTGGATGCAAATGTTTTTCTTACCCTTTTTTGGCAAATCACCATATTCAATGAATTGGCATCCTTCTATACCCACCTACTGAAAACATTAAAAATTGCAGTTAAGATTAAAATAATTTTTCTGCTGAATTAATATTTTTGTGAAATCCGAATATATTGACTCAAAAAATGAAAAAGTGTAATGTCGTTACATCAAATAAAAAATATACAATTATTAGCATTCATTTTTATTAAAAAAGAATTGTGTACCTGATATATCCTGTAACTAATTTTGTAACATTAGAAAACTGCAAATAAGATTGAAAACAAGAATAAAACAATGACCTCCGCCTTCAGCGTGTTTCCCCCCTCCTTTTAAGGAATTTTAAAGAAAACGCTGATGTGTACGGTAATGGTGCAATGGAAAATTGCGATTTTCCTGCAAACAAATTCGTGTTGTTGGTTTCCGATACCAAAAAAATTGATAATTCTTGCTCTGATATGTAGTAAATAACTTCCTCTAACAGCGCTCTGAAATCGCATTCCACAATTTGTGGCTCCTTGATACCGGAAATTTTGGTTTACGGTCTCTGTTTACGGCGAAACGTCCGTCAGTCTGTGTGCGAACAACGCTAGAGGATAAACCGTATTACACGATTTTCACCCAAACTGATATTTTCTCATAGATCTGGCTATCGCTAAAAACTACTTACGTATTATAGAGAAACTGTTGTAATGCTACAGCGGTTATTTTTGACAGAAAACCTTATGGGTACGAATAAACCTGATACCGAAAAAAGGGTAGAATTATTGCTCCTATATTGGTAAATAAGGTTCTCTAATACTTTGTGTACTCCGTATCCACGATACCTAAAAATTGTGAGTCCTCGATACCTAAAAATTGGTTTACGGAAAAACGTCTGTCGGTCCGCCGGACCGTCTGTTAATTAAACTAGCGGCTAAAATGTAGGCATGTATTTTATCAAAATTGATATTCGATCGGACTGTTGTCGCGGCCCCTTGAATTTGGGGTATACACCACGAAGTCCGGAATACATTTTCAAAATGTTCCGAAAAATGGCCCCAAACTTTTTCTTTATTTTTTCCTGAAAGAGAGGAAAGTACGCATATAAAAATGGTGCAATTGCGATTGTCATTGAATTGTATGAATTTTCGAAAATTGTTAAGATAAAAAAATGGGTGTCTTCCTATAACTACAATACTGACAGATTTGTTTTGTAATAAAATGTACTCCAAAATCCGATATTTTAATAAGATCGTGTACAGTTTTGCAAAATATAAGAATAGTTTTTAGTAGTAATTTTGCTTGAAATAAAGGCAACTTTCTAAACAAGATTTTCTAGAAAACGGGCTCAAATTTTTTCTTTAATTCCTTCTTGGATAATGTATTGCTGAGCTTATGCATGTATAGTTGTATGTATGTATGTATGTATGTATGTATGTATGTGCGGGTATGTGCGTGTATGTACTATTTGTATTTATTACGTCATCTCTTATAAGGCGATTTTTCTAAACTCTCTGAATTTTTGAAAATGATAAAATTTACAATGAATGCGAGAAATTATGTGCTTTTGTAGCACCACTGTTTTTTTTAAACCCCTATTCAATTATTGTAACTTTCCTCGATTCTCTATTATGTCATTTTTTCTGTTTTTAATAAATCAAAATATCATGATAATTAATTATAAAGAAAACATTTAAATACATGTCTACGTTCAGCTGCATGAATTGACAACTGGGACAGCGAAGTACAGCGCGGTTACTGCGCTTCACAGTCCTTGCTACGTGGGCGTTGCATGATCTTTTTCGGACAATGTATAATAGCAAATTCTAGATATCAGTCCTATACGTTTGGTAGTTTTCAGTCCAGTATCTGTCTGACTTACTGATGTGAAAATTTGAATTTTGGCGTCGTAAATGCGCTCAGTTAGTGTGACGCTGTATCCCTTCATTTTGGTGGCAACAAGAACAGATTATATCTGAAAAAAATTGATGGAATTACGTGTCGCTAGGAAACCATTGCCGGGGTCATCAGTAACTCTCAAATATCCAATATAAAGAAGTTTCGTATAAAACGTGCTGTATTCTTTGCGAAGCGAAGATACTAGTACTCAAATGAATACGTCGGCTGCATCATGTGATAAGTTGATGAAGTATTCGGTCTCATAAAATTCAAATTTCAGCCTGCACGATTGTTTTATTAAGTAGCTCTTGATTTATTCTGCAAGCAAGGAACTATTTCTGAAGTACATTTTCAATGCAGAGAAAAGTAAAACGCATTTTTATTGCTGAAAATTACTTACAGCCTGAATGCATTTTACAGTGGCACAAATATGAAAAGAATGATAAGTTTTTCACAAATCTTATCATTTCACCCCACAGCAAGAAACAGCCAACATTGGCGACCTTCGACAATGGTATTTAAATGGCACGAAACGAAAGGATCAAGCAAGTATCACCAAAAAAGAAAGACGAATATGTTTAAAGTTCCGATAAACTTTATTATTATTATTATTATTATTATTATTATTATTATGATTATGATTATGATTATTAATATTATTATACAGACGTCTGAGAACAAGCTTTAATTTAACAATTTAGAAGGCAGGGTTTTATTTACCAGATACGCAATGTTAACCAGAACTCTGTCGGAAATAATTTTCATTTTATTTTGTGGCGAAATTATCAAGAATTGGAGAACTAAAAAACATGAAAAAACTAAGTCACGTGTACATCGAATGAGTTTTCAATGGACATTGAATGTGTTTAAAATATGAAAGACAAGCTCGAGGCTATCACTATAGTGTGAAAAAAGGCTTAATAGCACCCAGCTGTCATAATGAATGTCAATTTTGTACTCGGATCGAACAATTGACATATTTGTTCTAACGTTTAGGTATTAACGAATATCTCCGGAGCGAACTGATGCGTCACAGCTTGCGGTCACGCCTCAATTTCTCACAAACTTAAAATATAATTTGTCTATATTTATCAACATTACATTTCTATATAAGAATCGCTAAGTATAAATTATAAAAACAATTTATTAAGTTAAAAAAGGGAAAATGATAAGATGAGGTCTCGGTTCCGCTTCTGACGCCGTATTCTACAAAATTAGACTTTTTTGAACCTCCTATTACATTTTTTGAAATTTAGCTCTTCTAGGTACTTTCACTCCCATAGTATGGATGGCCAGAAACGAGCAGAATCTGGAAATACACATAAAATTAGCAATTTAAAAATATTTACATTTATCATTATTCAGAAAGAAAACTAATCATGAAGCTGATGCAGCGATATTGACAATCAATTTACATGATGGGTTTTGAAAAGACACCAGATAACAATAGAATTTCCCTAGGTTTCATAACGGTGGGCTTTATTGTCTCGAAACAAATCTGTATGTAAATGTGTATGTAATCTATTGCCATAAAAATGTGCAGAAAATGTAATTTACTCCGTGAAAAATGTTTGTATGAATATCACAATTCAAAATGTCTTTTCTGGAAGAGAGGGGGGGTTCTATAATTACAAAATCCTTGAAGAATTAACTACAAAATTGTACATGATTACATTGCATCTGCCACAATTTAACGTTACGAGTATATATAATGAAATATGTGCTAAGAAATAAAAGGTATAGTCATTGTATCATATCCTTGTGCTTAGTGTTGCGTTTGTTCTGTACATTACTCGCTTTATCAAAATTCGGCATTTATAAACTATTAAATGTGCCAATTACAGCAACAATCAAGTAATATCAAAATTATTCGGTTTGGACACAAAACAGTTCTGAGCGCATATGAATTAAGGTGGAAAATTTTGTTTTGTAGTTTATACTATTAAGAAATCGGCAGACGCATGTGTGTATTCTGCAAGACACGTCATATTCCATCATTCACAACTGAAAATTAGTTTTCTAAGCTCTTAAAACTCAATTTTCAGATTCCCATAGATGTCAGACCTATTACATACCACTCCCATTAGGCCGAAAACTAGTAAATAAAACATTTTTGAATTTGGCATTTGTAAGCAGGAGTTTAGTTTGACATCTTGAGAAAGTGCTCGATTGTTTCCAAAAACAATTGGAGTTGATAAGGATGTATGGACGTATTCTTAAACGATGAAATATATGATGTGAAAGATATTGACTCTCAAAACGTTTAGGATAATTTATGTTTTTTTAATCTTAAAACCAATAACTGTTCACCTGACCGAGAATTGGATAACCATTTGATTGCATACCGGATCCTGAGAAATATTACCTTCCAAAAACGTCAGAAAACTTAACTACTATTAATTATCCATATTTATACAGTATTTAAAATAACTAACATTACTGCTTCAAATAAAATTCAGAATGATAAGTTATTTAATACGTTTAAAATATTTTCTAAACCTTAGCACGTTGTGGAATCTGTTTTGCAGACCTACAATACACTTAATGCCAGAGTATATGTCCAATATAAATCTTTGTCAAAACTCGTGATTTTTGACCGGTTCCTACTGCATTGTAAAATGTTCCTCACCAGTGTAGTAAATGCAAAGAGTTTAGAATACAGTAATAGTTGTCCTTTGTACAGCAAAACACGAATAGTAATGATATTATCATATTCAGGATGGCTCACGTAAGTGTTACCTTCAAGTACCTTATGAATCGTTGCAGAAATTGTCGTGTTTACACTAAACTGAACGTAGGCAAGGAGCACAGAGGAAAATTAAATAATTAAGCTATGGTTTGTTTTATTTAAGGAATATAGTCGCAACTTTTATTTTGTTTTAAAGAAACAATATTTCTTTCTCCCATGATAACGAGAAAGACGAGACAAAACGAGCTCGAAGAGACAAGTTCATGCATATGCATATTGACCTATGTTACATAACAGTATTTTCGAGAAATTTAAAAGACTTTTGGACGCGCGCCGATTTCAAGATTTCGTTACTACATCAAGGTAACGCACTGCGAGGCCCGGCGCGGTGGAAAAGTAGCAATGCCAAGTTACGCGTTGGGAGGCCACGAAAATGCTCAACAAGCGCCTTGGGACTACTCTTTGCAGCCTTTGATTTATTTAGTCAAAAACAGTATGTGACGTATGGGGCTGAAGATCATCTGCGCGCGCATTGCAGAAATATATTCACCCATAGACATGATCAGAGCCTATCAATACGCTGCGAGGTACAATTTTGATAGAATTGAATGAGTTTCTAGCCCTGGAGGGGAAGTGTGGGTAGCGGAAAATGCTCTGAAATGATTGACGTATGTGCAGTAATGAACGATACATTTACTTTTTTAAAGGCTCAAAATTAACTACAAGTAAAACAAGCGCTTAAAAATATTTTAAAAATATTCAAAAAGCACGGAAATAAAAGGCAACTTAATAATTTTAAAACTAGCTTTATTTAACGCATATCCTCAATAGTTGTTCCATCAATTATAATACACTGTTCAAGTCGTTTTGAACGTGAATCTGGAACGGAATGCAAAGGAGAATTTTGAAGAAACGATGTTCAGTTTTGACTGTGAATGCAGTTGGCCATTGACTTTTAATCTATCTACCTCCAACTATTGCCCGTTTTACGTGTCGTGACCTTCATCAAAAGATTTGCGATATTTTCCATTCGCAGGGCGGACAGAAAAGAACAAGAGAGTGACCTGGTAGTGCATTTCCTGTGATAGTGACGGAATAATGAAGAGCCTTTAAGTGCGTCGTAAAAACTCCACATTTCTCAAAAATGTTGCTATGTAACTTAGGGCGATATGGATACGTATAACCTCGTTTGTTCACGGTCGTTGTCATGAACTGAAACAGAAGTTGTACCGATATATCTAAAATAAAAAAAGCTATACGATAAAATTATACAACATCTTATGAGCTCTCGCATACATTCGTTTTACTGAAAACTACAACTCAATATCTGCAACGATTCCGAAGATATTTGAAGGGAACATATTAAATGAGTCACCATACGCTTAATGACAGAAGTTCTCGTGAACACAAGTCATTAAATATCTTTTGGTACCTTACAATTTTTAGATAAAAATTCCATTCCATTCTGGAGGGGATGTTGGAACTGTAGTTTTATTTTGGGAAGAATCCGTACCCGAAAGGTAGGGAAGCTATGTCTCTGGAGAGAACCTTAGCCTCTTAGTAGAACGCAGATTCGCATACATTCCCAGACTGTCAACGCAAGGGCAATTGCAAAATCAATGGAAGGGCGTCTTCCATCTGTCACCTCGTCAGCCAGGGTGTGTGGTGCGGCTCCCGCTGCCATTGACGCGTGAAGGGCGAGGGAAGCGGGGGCGGGAGCGGGGGGGGCGGGGGCGGTGTGGCTCGAGCCACGGGGGTCCGGTGTTCGGCCCCCGGGCGGGGTCTCACCTTTCTTGCCTCCGCCGGGCATGACGTACGATGGCCTCGCCGTCGGCGCGGAGGTGCTCAGCCAGCAGTAAATGGCGGCGGCTGGCGAGGGCGGCAGCGGCGGGGGCGGCGGCGTCAGCGGCGGCTGAGCGGCCGGTCAGGAGGAGGCGGCGGCGGCGGCGTCGAGCACGGCGGCAGCGAAGGCTCTGAGCCCGCGATCCACCCCGCACCGAACGTCGACGCGAGCGCGCCTAGCGGCGGGGAGCGCAACGGCATGCGCCCGGGCCAACTCTTCTGCCCCGCCCCTGCCCATCCCCGATCCCGCCTCGGTATCCTCCCACGCGCCAGCCCTCGCTCTCTCCCACAGGCGCCCCCGCACACTATCCTTTTCTACCTTCTCGCTTCTTCGTCTTTGCGTCTGCTAATTTCCGCATTTGCCCAGTTCATGTTATACGCACGACCCAGTTCCGTCCACAATTTTGAAGCTCGTACGTGGCATTATTTTTGTAGGGTTTATATCTTTTAAGTGGTCACCTACTTAACTGTAGTTTTCAAGAATATAATTTGACGGTTTTGCGTCGTTATGTGTCATTGCTTGCTCCTACGACCGATCCATTGCCACAACCGATCCATAGTTACCTCAACAAGCTTCTATAGACCTATTCTAAAGCCTCCTCATTTTTTTTGCATCGGTTTTATTCGTAATGTATCCTGGACTGATTTACTACGTCAATACCAATACTTTCAGCTTGCATACCATTGGATCCGAGGAGTTCCATATGAAGAGCAAAGGCTTAAAAACAAAATTGTAGTAAATCATTCATCGTGAACATTCAAATACATATCTCTTTTCTCTACTAACAATATGATAACGAATGAGAAACCTCGTTGCAACAATTATTGCCATTGCGGCGTCTCTGACTGGGAGGTTCTGGGGTCGTACAGCCGACGATGGCGGATTTTGGACACTAGCTAAATAACTAGATGAAATCAGCCGCTGTAAGTAGGAGAATTCTAGCGGCAGTTTGTTCTAAATGGTAGTTTTATGTGGTTTATCCTATTAATATCAGAGGAATGCTGGAGCAGTACTATAGCAGACGGGCCAAGAACAATATTTCCGTCCTCATCCTTATCTACATCCTTTCCCTTTATACACACACGCTTACATGCACTCCTTTGCCACACATTTCGGGAGACCACACAGGAGCTTAGAACCTATCCAGGCTGGGACGGTGTCCCACTGGTGGAGATATCTGAAGGTATGGAACCCCTGTTAGGATGCCTAGGTTCCGGCGATACTCGTATCGATAGCTTCAAGGTGGAGGCAGAGAGGAGACGGTTTGGGGACCCCGAGCCCCCCGGGCCTTAGCCCGTGTGGCCCCCAATTCGGCACTCGGCTTCGACGTAGCAATGGCTCGGTATTCTGACCACAGAGGAGGGACTTGTCCCTGAACATTATGAGTAGCGCATTGATTCGACTCCGGATCTGGCCTGGAAAGCCTGTAGCTCTTAGCTGGCAGGACGGCCCGACCCAGGCATTGTATGGAGTTGGGTGTTATTATGACCATTACTTTTAAATCTGATATTTTTTTATTTGCTAAAACATTCTTGGCCTTCTCGTATTTATCTTGTGTAAAAATATTTTTTTCCACTTCCTTAGATGTCAGTACTACGCTGTCATCAGTTCCCGCTCCGTCGACATGCGGGAAATGCCATTTCTTCAATTAACTCGGGCGTTGATATTTACCTTCGCTTATGCACTTATTATGTAAACTAATCATATAACTCGAACTGTTTTTCTCTCTAAAGAAATTGGTGACTTGCGGTTCGACGTTCAAAACACACTCTCGCGCGATGGTCTACCACGCCGTCTCGAATCATTTTATCTTTTTTCCACTGCTAGTTAACATGAAAGCTAAAATAGCTGCCCTCAACTTTCGCCTGTCAACTTCTGCAGAGTGTATTTTTTTTTTGTTATTTTTAGTAAATAATATCAGGTCACTTATTCTCACGATTAACCAAAACATTTTGATGCTGTTTTATCTAAAATCTGTTTGATTTATTCTCTTCCTTTCATAATTTCATATTATATCATGAACATTCTGAGATTGTCCCTTCAACTGTATTTCAGATTATCTTGTTCCTTTTGATTTAATTCCCGAAATTCAACATGACATCAATGTTTATAAAATTTGCATTCTCTGTATTTATTTACGTTCGTCATGTTTCTCATTAAACGCATTTACTTAGATCCGGCTCAAGTTAAATAAAACGTCTTGTTTTTTGTCTATTCTTCATTTGTCCTTACCGTAATGTCACCTTTGGAATTACTATTTAATACATCAAAATAATTGTTTTTGACGAATCCATATGGATTGATTTTAGTGATTCCGGGCCCGTCAGGGTCATTAGTCATATGTGTAGTCCATGTTTTTTTGCTCATGAGGTGTCGGTAATCTCTCTCCCGCTGTATGACGAAATCTGGTCTTTTTCTCTGTCCATGAAAAAATCTAATTAAAAAATTGGATCCATTTTTTGAGATTTCTTAAAAACATGTTAAGGCTTCTTGAAAAGTACCTTCAAAATTAATTTCAAACTGGAGGGCCTCGAGTTCGGCAATGGGGAAATCAATAGGGAAATATCAATTTTGGAGAAAATCGTGTGAAGTGTTTTGGTTAAAGCGTTGGACATATGCGGAAAACACCCACAGATTTAGAATATAATTCCTCATTCAGTAGCACAACGAAATGAGTGCGAGCCCGCCCGCAATTCTTTTATCGGACCCCCTTTATAACACTGTATAACAAACACAAGTAGTGTTTGTAAATAATAAAACATCCTTTAACAAATTCCTTTTCATCAGTTTATGATTACTGTAAGAAATCAATGTTACTAACATATTATATTGATTTAGAAACAGGGTTACATAAGCTGCCGAAATGGGAAACAATCGTTGTTCTGAATGTTACAATTTGTAATATTTTTTAGTATTCACAATCGCAAACTATCTGAGAAAGTATCCAGTAATCAATATTTCTTACCTTTAGCCTAAAAATAGAGCCCTCTTTTATCTGGACCCACCCGCTTTGGGGGCTTTGCAGACCCGAACGTTACGCTACTGCCCTCATTATCAGGGCTCGGATTCTGATGACCAAAAAAGGTCTTTGAAATTGACATATAAAATGACTTAAAAATGAGAAGCAAATGGCTCTAAAATGAGGGGGAAATGACTTATTTTTTTAAATACTCAAAAAATTGTTTGATTATGTTTATTTATTCAGTGAATTCTACAATTTTAAATAAATGTTATTTACTTAAAATTATATTTGATATAAAGTCTTTATTTTAGGAGGAACTGTAATCCTCAGCTCCATCGTTCCAATTCTCAGTTTAGAAAGGTCGAGGAAGTTACCGAAGATCCATGTAATTTTGAGAGTTGAAAAACAAAATCCACTTCAGTAGTGTTTATAATGAACGATGATACAATAAAACATTTTTAGTGTCTCATTGCAAATTCATTAATCATCCACTAACAAAAAACATGTAACGGAAACAATATGCGTAAAATGACAAAAAAAGACACAAACGTTCACAAAAAGTACCTAAAAATTTTAAAAAATGGCAAATAATAACAAAAACAATCCAATACCTATGTACTTCTTTCTCGTATACTGTGATAAGCATTCATTTACAAATTAGCTTCGTTTAGAATGCACCAACGAAAAGATGAATCAGAATCTGAGCCCTGCTCATCGTCCTCTTTGAGTAATTATTGCCATGAGATCATGGAGAACGATATATTATTGTTTATTTATTAATCTCAAATACATTTGGCATGCAAGCGGCAGCCGGGCTCTGGCATAATTAAAAAAAAATCGAACTTCACAATTAGAGGATAGTACCATCAAATTGTGTACTGATGTGCTTGGTGCATCTGATTCCAGCGTGACAAAGAAATTCCAACCTTATTTTCTTCTCATTTTCAACTGTGAAGTTAGCGGTATCTCAACGTTGAAAAATACGCGAGATTGTAAAGCAAGTTTCCGTCAGTAAAAACGGTGATTTTTAACATTTTAGTTTACATTTTTATGTATTGCCGAACGGATAATACATCTGGAAGTAAGTTAAATATCTGAAAAGTTTACTTTTCTTTATATTTTGTAAGGAGTGTGTACCGTAACATTTTTCACTTATTTTTTTTCTTTCTTTTACATATTGAGGTCTATAACTATTGTTCCGCTGTGAAATTTAGCTTGTATAAAATCCCCAACTGTTCTCTATCAGTATGCAAAATATTGCAGCTGCACGTATTTGCCCCTTTTGTTTTTTCATCATTTAATCAGTGAAGTGAGTAACCGGCCTGTTTCGAAACGGCCGGCGCCGCCCGGCAGCGGCTACATGTCGCATGGTGTTTAGCTTTGATAGCTTCACCTGGCGTTCAAAATTACACAACAGACAGTCATATACAGAGTGATAAATAATTAATGACATGTATTCATATATAACTAATTATATATCGTTAAATATTTTATTACGTAATAAATACAATTAAATTTTAATTATTTTGGGTTTTAAATTTTCACATCGAATTCGCAATCAGCAACTCTGAAAATCCTTAAATATACAGCTCCACACGCTTCCACTTAGTTTTTAACTATTAGATCCGCCATTTTCATTTTTTAAAATTTTAACATCAAATTCATTATTAGCAACTCTTAAAATAGTACTTAAATGTTTCACAGGAATCTGCTTTATTTTTTTAAATATTTGATCCGCCATTTTGGGTTTTTAAATAAAATTCGCAATCAGCAACTACAAAAACCATAATATATACATTTTCGTAGGATTTCAAACATAACTTCTCATTACGGGCAGGTTTGGGTCAGATGGAACGTGTGCGTAGACCCTTGTCTCCTCCTCCCACCCTGACAGCTAGGATTCCCTAGGCGTGGTGTTACAATACGTCTCTGCAATTCGAATAGAGGACTACACAGATTGGCAACTGGAATTTACATGAAAATAAACGATGATAAAATAACTAACCTAATATTTACAAATGACGTAATATAATGACGCTAAGCAATACTATCCGAAAGGCATATTCACATTTACAATTGTTATTTGAGTTAGCAACACAGGTCTTCCGGCACATTTACATTTAATTAAGTTTTTATTTTACTATTTAGCAAGTGAAATTATGGCATATAATTTACCGTTTAAAGATTACAGATACAATTTATTATATTGAATGTAAACGGGCTCGACTGTGCCCTTTCCTCTCAGCCCCCTCCCCCATTGACTTTTGCCGATAGAAAGTAAGTACAATTTAGGAAAAGCCTAGCCATAGAGTAATGATTCCTCCTTAGTCTATGGTCTAACTGCGGGCTGTACAGGGACAACGCGGGAACGCCCCGCCGCCTGCTGTCTGCCGCGGTTGTCGTCACACATCATCCACCTATAACCTACCTTATAGCTCGCTGACCCCCGTGCCCCCGTGTTCCAAGAAGACATCCCTGCGGGCGCCACCCGACGCTTGGAGGAACCCTTCCTCTTCGCCGGCCGTTCGCCTTGAGCGGTCCGATGGCAAATCGCTACGTTACAATACCTTATAAGAAAAGGGTTCGACGGCTCCCTCTTGGACGCAATTTTGAACGATAATGAAATGCTATCCCCAGCCTCGTCAGTTTCAGGGCAATTGCCAAATGCATGCTCAGAACTATTTTTGCCAAGAGAAGAGCACTTCAATCAAGATTTTTTGCCCTAGCATGCCATTTGATTATAAGAAGTGAGAATTCTTACGGTGCATTTCATATTATTTAATTAGGCACGAGTGTGCTAGACGACCAGTACAAATCTTAAGGAATAGTTTGTCTTCCCAAACTTGATGGTAGGTGCGACATCCGTGATAGCGGGCTGCATCACATGTGGATTTACAGTAAGACAAAACTTACATAGGTTTTATCACCGCCATTGAAAGTACTTTGTAGCGGAGATCGTCCAGTGCTCCCGGTCATCATCTCTTTAGCGTACAAATCGACAAAAATATTTCATCTGCTTCAGCAATATGTTCTGTTGTAGTTTCTGTCCAATTACACAGAACATTTCAGATAAATCACTGTTTCCACATTAGAATATTTCCATTTATTGTCTACGCTGAGCGAATGTATTACATCAGAGTAAAAGCATGAAGGAAAAAGCATGTCTTCTTGTCATATTTGAATGATTTATTCTAGAAATAAATGTGATAAGAAGCTAATTCTCTTAGAAAAATCAGTATAATCATTACTTCATCTCTATCAGACTAGCAGTATATTGCAGTGGTAGTTACTATCGTAACATTTCTGACAAACACTGATACACAAAGGGAGCCCAAAAACCCTCTCATACCTTCTTGTTTTAGGCTCTGCACAACAATAGGTTTAATGGTATCCAGAATTATGACATTACCCAACTTTGCTGTATTTGCACAAAGAATTGGAGCCTTTTGAGAGAAATCTAAACACTTTTTGTTACTTACATAGTGTATAGAGAATATTGTAATGCTGTAAAGAAAAGGGCCAGTTTTTCGATAGAAAACAGTTTCATTGATCCTTGATATCAAAACAGTGGATTTTTCTGGCTCCTTAATGTAGTAAATTACTTTCTCCAATATGTCGTGTAGTCAGAATATATTTTGTGGCTCCTTGTTACAGAAACATTATTTTTTACATTCTAATTACAAAATAACTAAACGTTATTTCTATCCCATGACTAGCACCTACACCGTCCACAGAAAGGTAATCAAATTTGATAGTCTTTAATTTGTTTGAAATCGCAGTCATTAGAATATGAACATTTTCAAAATGTTCTCAAAAATGGTTCAACTTTCTTAATTTTTGGCAGGGCTCTACCAGAAATCCTGGCAGTGTATCTATTTTCAAATTTACAATTTCTTGCAGGTAACTGCACAAAACAGAATGCCTTAATAAACCAATAAATTCATCAATCAAAAGTCAGTTGTCTTAATACTGGCCTACACTTTCATTGGGACTAGAAGTACCAACTGTGATAAATAGTAGCCTATCGCAAGGAACTCATCATGCTTGGAAAAGTAATAATTAGAAAACAACTTATAACCACTGAAGCAGGATTATTCTGAATCATCTCTGTTCTTTAGATATAATCTTGTATAAACAGGGTTGAGAAAAACATGTTAACTTTGCTACAGGTAAATCCTTCAGGTCTTCGTATATACATTGGTAATTGAACTAGCTATGGGTTGATTCTTGCAATGTTCCTACAAAAGAAGAAAAAATGTGATGAAAAGCATACAATTGCCGAAAAATTATACTTGCCAAGGAAAGGAAAGTTGCACCTCATTTTATGAACTTCTGGGGTATATGTTATTCAATGAAACATCTCTCTCAATATTTTATTTTGATCCTTTATTTATCACATGATGCACATTCTACAAAACATTTTCTTGGTAATTCATACTGGCTCTTTCCATACTGAGAAACAGGCAGATCCGTAATAAATACATTCATTCAATTGCACATATACTGGAAACAGTATATATTTATATACACATTGTATCAGTAGAAATAAGGCTACGTTTATAATGAATTGCTATTTACACAAAATACATTGTCATAATTACAAAATATAAATTAATGGAACTCAAATTTACCCTTAAATTATGACTATTTCATTTTCAGTCACGGAATGTAATTAACAAACAAAATGCCACCTTGCTCCTTTTAAAATCATTGTTTATGGTTCCAGGCCATACAAAAAATAACGCGAAAAGACCTGGATAGGCCAACGAGTACAAATAGGTGTATGAAAAGTAAGAAAACAGTGATCTCATGATGTTGAATCAGAGTATTCTACATGAAAATGTTCCAACAAAATATATATTTCCTTTTAAAGATACATTTACACATCTTGCATTTTCTAAGCAAATAAAATCTGAAATACAACTTTATTTATATACACAAGATTAGTTTGTATGAAATAGATCTACGTGTATCCTACATGTGTACATTGCACATACATTGTTCTTTCTATGTATGTACATTGTACCTAAGGCTCTGCAAATTGTACTGCCTTTTCCATAAACTTTTCAGGAGCTATGTTCCATATTTATGATACTGAAAAATATTGCATAATGCAAAGGCTCATATGTAAAATATTTCTTTAATAACATACTGATGATTCTAGGAATGTTTTCTTTTCAATCTGTACTACTTTAAATGCACATGCCCTGTCAAAAGCACATCATTCCTGTAGCGAACACTTTATTAATTCAATATATTCTTAAGGCCTTAAAAATATTAATTTCATACTAAATAAAGGTGTAGGTATTTGACAGTGCCAGTCCAAGTAGAGCCAACCAAGTACACAAGGTCATCAAATAAACTTTGAAGATCCTAACATCAAGATTTTGAGGCTAGAACAATGATCTGACATCTCAAGTCATAAAACACCCATTTGCTAAGAGAACGGATGAGCCTTGGTGTTAGCAGCATTTAAATAGCCCTACTCTCTTTCATGCTAAAGCACATGAACACTGCCTCTAGAAACACTCTCACAAGTGGCAATTTCTACCACTGTTCATTGCACACCAAGATGATTCAGTTTTAACACAGTAATCCTGTGTTAAAGTAAAACCTGGGTGCCCTAAAATATCTCTTGAATTTCCCTCTTTTATCTTCCCAAACGTCACTTGTGTTTGGTGTAATTTCATAGCAAATTATTTTCATTTAGAAAGCTCTGACCTGCACTTGTTCATTCTGGTATATCCAATCTATTGCTTCAGAAGTATTGATGAATGAAATTAACAATAAACAAAGTAAATTCTAAGTTGTTACAAAGACACACTATCTCTCCATTTCTCACAATTCAAAAAATCTCTTTAATTTTTTTAAAATCAAATACTTTTTAATATATCAATAAACATTAATGCTGGGAAAACAACCAACACCATGGTGTCTAGTACCACCACAGATAAACTATGACACAAGCATCAAGAGATGAGTGACATAGGAAACACTTCACACACAATGTCATAATGAATCACATGCTTACTTCAAGACTAACTTGAAATGTTAGAAATACTCAACATCCATTACCAGATATTTGTGAATCCTAAAACTCCACCTTATACAAAATGACATTTTCTTTAAAATGGTCAAAGTCTACATATTTATTGCATTTCAACACTATTATTAGAATAGTTTAAAATCTAACTTGCTTTTGGCAATAAAACATAAAAGAAATAAAATGTTTATATCAACTCAAAAGGGAAATACCCCAATTTTTTTTTTTTACGATTTCACTTGAAAAATCCACATTGAATCACTCATATTAAATCAATACAAAAGAAATGGCCCTGCAAGAGGCAAATTTTTAATGAAATAATAAAAGGCATCAAGTATGCTTAAGAATTCAATTTCATTATATCTCTTTCTAAATCAATACCTATTTCAGTACAAAGTACATAACATGTCAAATGCACTCAATGAACATTAGATTAACATGAAATTTTAAAAAATTCTCATAGTTTGAAGATGACACTAAAATACCAGCGTAACCTGAGTGCCAAGAGGAAGAACATTCAAATGAGTAGGTATCTAGGAACTTCAGAAATACAAACAAGTTTAATTCTAGAACTGTTTCTGAAATAAAACTAAAAAAAATAAATTATAAAATGATGCACTTTTTTCTGTTTGGACAATTCAGACTGCGATATATATCCATAAATCAGAACTATTAAATTATTTAGAAACAAAAATTTAAAATAAATATATGGCATGAATACATGAATATTTTACATAGACTTCTCATCTTAAATGAAAACACAGCTTCAGGTATCTAAATTGGGCTTTCTAAAAATAGATTTAGTCTGTAAAAAGCAAGTCAAAGATAATCTTGGTTTCGGAGTCATCAAATTTAAAGATGAGAATTTCTCTCTAACAGTTCATCAGAAAGGAAGCCAAACTATCAGCACCATTTGTAAATTACTTGTAATTCTTATTTAGAATTTAACAAATCGGTAGATTTTGGTGGCCATTTTTATCAATAGCAATGTTTTATTTGAATATCCATCTGATCGAGCAGCTAAACATTTGCTGATAATAATATCAATCCAGTTCTCGAAACAGTGCTACAAACACTTTTTCAACTTAACTCTGCACAATGTAATAAAGCATTTATAGTTAAACTGTCTTTTTATTAAACAGAAAACATTCTGAATTTACACATTCAACAATTCCAAAAGGAAGAATTTTATTTTTTTAAAGTCATAAAAGAAACAATAAATATAGAAAATAAAGCATTTGCTCTCTGGAAAAACTACAATTAATGGAATGATGTGTCAAATGTACAGTTTATGCATATTGAAAAGTACTACATAAATTCAACTTATTAACATAGTACTTCAAAAAACATTTTAATTAACATGTCTGATTGTATACACATATTTACATTATTTTCATTTGTCAAGGTAGTTTTTCTAATAATTCAAAACAATTAAGTTCCATCCAAAACATCTCTTCAGATGTTCTCATATACTCAAAAATCAACAATTCAACTTGTAAGCCACAAGTCCTAATTATGTTTAGAATTTCTTCCTTCCATCATTTTCACAAATTATTCATTCATTCCTTCCTGGACATGATGGCAATGAAACTTTTTAAAGTTCAATCCAGGTCATTACAATAAAAAAAATGACTTGATTGCTGTATGGCTTCATGTTACCAGTAATGTTTTTCCTCCTGGCTCAATTAAAGCAGACTGTGTAAATATGGCACATAATATACAAGAAATATCTTATTTATGAAAGTGGTAACAACAATCTATTGTCAGATATGAATTTGTAATTTTTTTTTTGTAACTGTTGTCACAATTCCTTGCAAAATAAATCTACTGGGTCTTTATAATATAAAATATAATGCATTTATCTTGACTTCTTGAAAATACATATTTGGTATAATTTGGAAAATTATTTCATGTGCTTCATTATAGCAGATTTTAAAAAATTCTCATTTTTGCAATAAAAATCTCTTATATAGGCATCTGCCATGGAGCAAGTCAAAGAGTTAACACAAAAGCTAGCAACTTGAATGTATACTGTCCAAAATGTAAGTTTTTGAAACTTTCGATGAATAACTAAAAGAAGTGTCACAGTAAAATGTATAAAAATATGCAAATAAATCAAAATAATTACCACAGTTGGGCAAAATTACAAATCTGCAATCCAAATGATGTTATCATTAGACTTAATGGTTTCAAGCAAATAATCTACATCTGGCCTGGTAAAAAAATAAAAATTCACCAGTCAATTTATTTTCTCTAACATTGAAAGTTCCAAAACATCATTTGTTACAATGATGTTAAAAGCATGCTCTATAGATTAAAATACAACTTTAAAAATGACACCAAAAGTTATTTAATTAATATTATTTAACATGCTAGAATACTGTAATTCATATTACATTATCTCCCAGAATATTCTAAAATGTTGTGACCAAACTGCATTACATACCTAATTTGATCCACTATATTTATTTAATAACAATGTCTGATCTCATATAATCAATAATATAACAACTTGCACCAACCACATCTGACTCCCTTGACAGCTCACTCAATAACTCATGTTATTTCTTGACTAGAAACAGGTAAGTTCAGATATGCCATTGGATATTCTCTTTGCATGTTTGACATAAGTTTCAAATTACACTCTCATGAGAAATATATTCACAACACTCACACTAAATATTAACAATGCAATGAAAATTATTTTTAAACAAGGATATACATAGAACCAATTTACAAACTAATGGGTCAATATTCTTTGGCTCTCATGAATAAGCTGATAACTTGTCAAAACTAAATATTATAGGGAAGCAACCTACTTTCCCATCTATGATTATTTACACCAATCTTTTAGTGTAAATTAATAGACAACTCAAATTATAAGTTAATACATGACCTCAAATCATTGTTACAGTTTGTATAATCACACAACACAACATGTCTTGTTAAGGTTTATAATTTTATGATATTTGTTTGTATATACATATGCAATTATCCATTATATTTATATACTGGACCTCAGTAATCAGAGCCAGAAGGAATTTATTTCATCTTATTCACAAACAAAGAGAATGATTGCGAAAATCCAGTAGTAAAATCATATTTTCATAAGTTGATTTATTGGCTTCATCACTCGAGTCAAAGATATATTGATATGAAAAGATTAGCATGTTTTATCCCACCAATTGCGTCATCAACACACATCACAACTATCATTTACAACCTTTTACATTTATATGTAAACCATCAGGAAAACTAAACATGCAAGGCAACACAGCAAGTTGTAGCCAAATATACAAGGCACAGTGCAGAGCTGCTGCTGCCAAGATTTTCATACAATACCAAAAATGTCAATCATAAATGCAACCACCTGCAACTCTGTAGTTTCATTCTTTTTATGACCTGTCATATAGTACACATGTATGTACTATAGTCTACTAATAACTAGTGAAATTGCAATGAAACAATTAATTCATGTAATGAGGACTTAAATAAACTATTATATTATTCTTATTTTTCGTTAGAAATGACATCTTAACAAAATATCATACAGACTACATTAGGTACCTCATCATCATCAATGAACACATATTTTACTTAAGTTTATCTTCTTTACAAAATGCGGTTCCAAGCACATCTGTTATATTAAGTTGTCATTACCAAGGAATTAATGTTAAACATTTTAAATTGTAATCTGAAGAGTATTTTTGCAGGAGAATGACCAGTTACTTAACAAGAAATCGCAAATTTAAAGAACATTGTAAAACTCCTTAATACTGTCTTACTTTCAATTTTTATCTTTAGTTATTCGTTGTGTCATGTAAAATAAGGATTAATCATCAATTAAGTTACAAAAAAATATTGACATGAAGAATCCAGCGTCACTTCCCTCTGGTAAAACTGGCAACTCTTATTTATATTGTACAAATCAGACCTAGAATCAATACCTAGAATACTATGATTTCTCAGTCTAGTTTTGGAGAATAACATAAATATATTATTTATATATAAATATATTACACTTACATTATATCAGAAGTTCATTTTAATGAAGAAAGCCACATGGCAAGATCATGGGGAGGGAATGATTCACAAGCATTTCTTTTTTTCTTCTTCTTTCTTTCTTTTTTTTTTTACTATTAGACCAATGGATTTATCATTATGTATTATTGAGAGGCAAAATATGCATTGAGATAATGGCTTTGGAAGATAAAACGTTTCTATATTAACTGACTGATATGAAGGAGAGCATTCTGGATAAAAGGAGGAATATTAAGGTATTTCCAGTCATTCTATAACCCTTATTTGATATTCTATATAAATATTTCAGCACCTAATTGCAGTGAAAATAACTCAAAGCATTAATGTAGTCTTGCAAGACACCTACAAGAGACCAATCTTTTTCACAAACACTACTGATTTCATTGTTTGTAATTTGGGCTACAAACTTGAGTGATGAGAATTCAGGGGTAAAAATTTGAGTCTCCATGGATGCAGGACAAACTACGTGAGTCTTATAACACTCACATTGTCTTCAGATTGCTTAAAAAACAGAATACACACAGTGAGATTACTCTAATATTCTATTTCATACAATATTTTTGCCTTTTAGACCTCAAGTAGAATTAAAAATGTACTGCAGACAATGAAAATTGGAACTAATTAAATTACATGATTGTATCTATTGATCAAGAAATTTAAAACATAACATGTCAAATTCTTGATAGCAAGTTATCTTTAAAAGGGGTTGATTCAGATGTAAAAAATGTTCTTTTTACAATTCCCTTTTAAATAATTTTATAAGAAATACACAGGATTTAACTTATTTTACTGAACACATTTTTTGCACAAACTTCAATACTATCTGAGCCTAATTAAACACGAAATGCCACTGGATTCAACAGACACAAATTAAAGAGGATAAATTTACAATAACTGAGCATTCCCAGATAAATGTTCATCAGCCATTCAAACATCTCCTCATTGCATAAATACAATATTAAAAATTAATTTGTAGCTCTGTCATGTGCAAAGATTATAAGTTGACTGAATTTATTCATTTTGTCATGTTTTTTAGTTTCTTGCAACTATAATATGCTTACAAGGTGTAAAGAAATACAAAATATATACACATTTACAAGTTATTTGAAAGAAAAATGTGCTTATTAATAATCAGGTTATAATATATTAATATCATGCCTTGTCCACAACCATATCCCTCTACAATAGCAATATTGCAAATTTTTTAATATTACAATTACTTATGCTGAATAAGAATACAAATTTCAAGGCAATGAACTTTCTCCAAAAATTCTGTACTTAAGCAAAATTTCTGCACACAGGGTGAAGCATTGAGTAAAGTAGTACTTGAAAATGTCTTTTAACAAGAGGCTATAAGAATAAGACACTACGTGGATACACAAAGGTAATGATATTTCATATACACCGATAAACCATGTTATTACATATGCACAACACCTACATACAATCAATAAAGGTGAGATGATAATAGAGGTTGAGAGAGAGAGAGAGATGAAGAGCTCACATTGAATTTTAGATACTTAAAAATATATTTTCTGAAACAAATCATCAAAATGCTCCAGAATGAAGGTTTACACATATTGATAGTTTTCCTTTGATGATAGCAAAGGAACTTGTTCAACTGGTTGCTTGACATCATATCGTGTCATCCAATCCGTGTCATCTGGCTTCAGTAATCCAAAGCAACGAATCTGAGCAAAATCTATTAGATTTTGGCAGCAGCCTCGATGGAAAGGACTTCGCATTTCTGCAGTACCCATCCGTCCCGTTGTATGAAAATGTTTGTAACGACCACTATTCATTCTTTCATTCGTCGTCATACCAAGGCATGTAATCTGGAAATACAAAATACTTTGCTAACAAAAGAATAAATCAAATGAGACCAAAATTCAAAACAAAAGGGTTGGATGGAAATAACAGAACACATATATTATGTTAGATATTTTTTCAATGTAACCATTGTCAATTCATCACACAAATATTAAGCACAAGTTCATAAAGAGATTGTATATTTAAAGTTCAAAACACGCATCATTTTCTACCAGTCTATTTTACCAGCACAGTAAAATATTAAACAATAAAATCTTCCAATACCTGATACATCTGGCAACAAAACAAAGTAGCAACCCATACTGAATGCAGAACACCATTGGCAGCCACCCAGGCAACCCATGCGTCACATTTTGCAATGGTGACTATGTCTGTCAAACACAAAATTTAGTTACACATACTGCCTTTCATATTATTCACACACTTGTAATACATATTTCTCTGAATATTTTAATGAACAATGTCATGCAAGTTCATTGCTACTAAGTATCTACTAAAATTTGTGGAAAAAAACTAACCTTCCCAAAATCCAGTTGGGAGATCACACATGATATGCCAAAATTTTGAGCATCCATATACCACAAACACACACATCACCAATAGCATAATAAGATAACCAATAAAAAAACGATGATTTCTTGCCCCTGCAAATTAAAATGAAATAACACATAGGCGTAACAAATTGGACACCAATATGAAAATCCATTTAGTAGATCATCTATATCTACATTTCTCCTACAAACAACATGCAGTTTCTAAGAACCTGCAGAATTTAGCTACACGTCACCAGAAGAAATCCAAAAGAAGATATCACACCATATTCTACTGTCAACTAAGGAGAAGATGGAAACCTTACAGGCTATAGAGAAAGTGTCATTAAAAAACCACCTACACTTTCACACTATTATGGCCAACAAAAGGAAGGAATGGAATAATCCAGTCGTAATAACAGCAGAGACATCTTCAATATTAGAGACCAACCCAAGGGAGAACTCTGAGGTACAAAGGGGCATTGCCTGGCTGAATATCGGAGAACTCAATGAAAACACAGAAGAGGAAAAAGTTATAAAATACCTAGAAAACAATGGTGCAACAAGAAAAATTGAATGTGAGCAACTGGAGACAAAAGGACGAAACAAATCTTTCCAAATGGGCATTCCCCTGGGCGAACTTGACAAAATAAAAACCATGGACTTCTGGCCTCAATGGGTAGTAGTCAGAAGGTTTCATTTTTGCTAGCAAAGACACGTTGAATTGTAAAAGAAAGAAACTTCAAACACAATATGCGACTGTGGCAAGGAACTCTGACAAGCTTCTAGTGAAAGTGGAGAGATGAAAAGAACAAAAAATCAAAGTTGTGAACTGGAATGTAAAGGGATTGAAAAACGTTCTGAAACTGGAAGTAAATAAGATATTTCATAATATATCAATAGCAAAATTTATCTGAAATGTTTATAACTAACGAAAACCCCACAAATGTACCAGTGTATTACAACATACACCAATATGCTGTAAATCCACTAACAGGAAGGCCAATAGGAGGAATAATGTGTTTACTATATCCAAAATTTGCACTGTTCACCATCATTTACAGAAAATTTAATAACCATCAAAGCTAAGGGAATCAACATTTATGTACATACTTGAATTCTGAATTCACATCAATAGACATAACAGACAGTTTATCCAAAGGACCAAATAAAATAAACAAGAAAGAAAATATAGTGATATCTGGAGACCTAAATTGCAGAGTAAATGTAGACAAACCAAAGACCAGCACTGTAGTGCAATTCCTAATGCAAGAAGGACTGACACCAATAAACAACGGACAAATGAAAACACATGTAGCCCACAATGGAGCAAGTGCTCCATTGTATCTTTGTGCGAGGGTTTGAAACCACAAAACAACAGCAAGTCTGGGAGCCAGCTACAACACTGTTAAGAAAGCACATACGAATACTGACAATACTACAGTTGAAGGAATCCACAAGGCAAAAACCAAGAAAAACTGGACCATGAAAAACTGATAGACTACCAGCAATCAAGTAAGAATAGGAAAACATGACATTTCTAAGGGTGCAAATTTACAAGACCACAGATCTAGAAAGTGGATTAACTGCAAAGGTAGATCACTTTCTAGCAGAAAAGCAATTTAGATTTAGGCAAAAATCAACACACATGGCAGTATAAAACCTAATTAATAGCATAAATGACAGTGTAAATGACAACAAGAAATTATACGCAGTATTTATTGATTTATGAAAAGCCTTTAATATGTAAATGACAAATGATTGAGAACAAGTTGATTAACGTTACAGGGCGAGATTGGCTATCGAGGATAACAATCAATATCCTAACAGAAAATACATCCAAATTGACGATAATATAACAACATCAGAGAAAATTGAACAAAGTATAGGAGTACTGCAAGGAGATCCACAAAGTGCACTATTATTTAACATACTCGTGTATGATGTAACTGCAGTCGTAAAAAAATAAACAGAAGTGGAAAGACTAATCTACGTTGATGATGATGTAGTAGTAGTCTCAACAGAGTGCAAAAAATTTCAAAAGGGAATTGACATTCTAAGTAAATGGCAACTACAAACGAGCTACAAATAAATGCAAATAAAACAGGTATGACAATATTTCAGAGAAGCGGAAGAACGACAAGAAACTACATAAAAATGTGCAATGGGCTAAGCTATAAGCAGCAAGCTCACCCAAATACCTAGGAATTACTCTGCAAAATACAGGAACACTTATGATACATCTAAAGGAGAGAGTAATTGCAGCAACAAGAAGTATACCATACCCCAGTCAGTTGTCTATGGAAACAGCCATGAAATTGTTTACCCACAAAGTTCTCCCTGTAGCGACATACCGTTTAGAAATTATATGGAACTACCTCACAGTCAAGCAGTTAGAAAAGCAACTTTCATAAAAAAAACTACAGGATTTTCCAAGTATGCACAGTCAAGACTGGCATATATAATGGTAAAAGAAACTTTTCTACTGGAAGATGCACGACTTCAATTGCAGCTGCCCAACACAAACGCGCCAAAAGTAAAGATGAACAAATGAAAAAAAGAGAAAGAAAGAAATATGGCCATATTTCCACTGTACTGATGCAATGATAAATTGAGAATGGACAGAGGCGGGGTGCAACAAAGGCATGTGATTTCATGCCTGGCAGTGAACAGGTTTCACCAATATGTCCGACAAAGAGTTTTCACGAACCAAATGACAAATGTATATGCAGTGAATGTGAAAGAGAGTATGAGCGTTATCACATAATAAATTGCACCAAACAATATGTGCACATAATAAATTGTACGATATGAAAGAATTTCCAACATTAATTCTTCAACTCTTTACTATCGCAGAGCACCTTTCTGTCATTTTTAATAAAAGCAATAGCAAAACCACTGTTCAAAAAAGGGGATACGCATGAGGTTTTGAATTATTGACCTATCTCATCTGATCTCGCATCACATTCTGTCTGTTTAAAAATTGTGGGTTAAAAAAAAGTTATAAGACTTAATTGAAAGTTATACTACTTCAGTCCCAAATATTTAAAAATAATAAAATACATACCAATACAATTACCAACCCAAGGGCAGTGATGGTCAAAACGAGCTATACATCGATTGCATATTGAGCAATGTTTAGATCTTACTGGCCTTCGAACTAAACATGTACTGCAGAAGCCCTGAGGTTCAAAACCTCCCCGCTCTGCAAGTTCGATAATTGTCTAGAAGTGCAAAATAAAGATGAATACATATGTTAACTTTCCTATATTCCATTATCTCCAGTTCATTAAAATAATGATTAAAATACAAAATGAAGTTGCAATTTTTAACTGCAATATTTTTCTCACCCTATATTTCTGTTCTTGGTTACTACTGAGAACTCCAGGATCTCCTCTCCAAGCTCGCACAAAATTATACCAAAGTATCAATGAGCAGCCAATGAACAAAGCAGAGAGCCACAAGTCAACACTTGGAGCAATCCATACAAACCATGTGACATACATCCAGAACTTCAAAGAAGAAAGAACATTTTATGATAAATGTAATTGAAATATTTAATAACTTTACACTTAATTTTATTACCTTACATTCAATTCATAAAAAGAGTGATTGCCAAAATTATCAATAAAATGATATAAAAGTTTACCTTAGTAGCTAAGTATATAGACATTGGTAATAAGTTCATTAGGCGATCATCAAATAACACTTGTCCAGCAAAGTGTAGTACAATGTAACAACCGACTAACATCCCCAACTTAACTAAATACTGTTGATTTGATTGCAGAATTATTCCAACAATATAAAATGCAAGAAATGGGGTAGTCACCATACACCAAAATTTTAAGCGCTGTAAATAACATTTAAGTTTAGTTAATAATGCCCTTCAATAAAAGACCTTGAAGTACAATTAATATTTTTCACAATACCTTGTCTTTGGTAAACCGATGACATAGATTACGCCTTTTTGAGTTTGAATGTTCCTGCAGCTTTTCTAATACTTTTTTTCCAACCCAAGATGAATTTTTGTGTGTCAAAAGCATACTGCATGGTGTTTCACCCTACATAACAGAAAGTTAAGTAAGTCATAATACAATAGTACACTACTTCAATCATCTACAGACAAGCTACAGATAATAGAGAAAATTATTAGCCCCTCTTCTTCTTCGCACAATCTTTAACACAATGTCCGCATGGGCAAGAGGTGACGCTATGTTTGAAATAGAGGAAAATAAATAGATTATAGAAACCAGAGAGAACTTTGATGAGCTAGTACATAGAACTCAAAAGGTCTGGTAAGAAATTGTAATGATGTGTCAAACATCTGAGTTAACAGCAGGGCAAGAGCCAAAACACACTGACTAAACTCCAAATGTTAACTTTGATGTAGTTTCATTTTTATATTTATGATTTTTTTTACTGATAAACCTGCAATGGTTGTACGGAACTACAGGGCTCTGTGAAAGAAAGATTATAAAGTTTTGGTCCATGCTTCAAATCTATTATAAATGTATATAATTTTTCAAAAAAGTTTACAATGTAGAATACACAAACAATAAAATCTATAATGTATCAAAGCAACTTGAACATCATACCTGCATGTTTGCAATATCAAGACTTGCTCCATGACTAATGAGTGTTGATATTGAGGTATGATTCTGTGCTAATATAGCCCAATGAAGAGCAGTATTTCCATGAAGTTTATCTTGTATTGATGTACAGGCACCAAAAGTCAGCAATAACCGAGTAGGATCCAAACTGAAAATTTAAATAATAATAATAATAATAATAATAATAATAATAATAATAATAATAATAATAATAATAATAATAATAATAATAATATCACCATCATCATCACATGATATGCCAAAGCATCGTAAGTCTAGTCTTCTAAGTATTGCTTATTGACTATAAGAAGGCATTCAAAATGGTTCCATATGACTGTCTAAAAATGTAAGGTATTAACCATGTAATAGTATGATTTCTGATGTGTGTAATGAATAATTGGCAAACAAAATACATATGTAGTAAAGTAATGAAAGAATAATCACTAAGACATAACGAATCTACAGAGGCATCTTTCAGGGTGATTGTCTCAGTCCTTACTGGTTTTGTCTTGCCATGAATCCCCTCTCCCTTTTCTTGGAAAACATGAGAGTAGTATATGAACTGAATGGCCTAGGGAAATATAATGTAAGTCATTTAGTGTACATAGACGATATCAAGCTGTACTGAGGAACCTTACAGGGAATTATGCTGCTCATACAGGTCACCGAAATATTGTCCACTGACATATATAGGTATACAATTTGGTATAGAAAAATGTAAAATCCAAATCATCAGAAAAGGTAAACATGTCGGTAGAACACAAAACCATGTCAAGAGAGACTATAACAGCCTTAGAACCAGATGAGCTCTACAAATACTTAGGAATCTTAGAAAAAAGTAGGTTGAGCACACTGAAATTAAAGCGAAAAGATAGTTGGAATTTGTTAAGAGAATAAAAAGAATATTCAAAACTTTTTTTAACTCACGACATCTTACAGCAGCTATTAATACGTTCACAATACCAATTATTCTATCGTTGTCTCTCTCTCTCTCTCTCTCACTCTCTCTCTCACACACACACTCTCGTTCGGTGTCTCTCTCTCTCTCGCTCTCGTTCGGTGTCTCTCTCTCTCACGCTCTCGTTCGGTGTCTCTCTCTCTCTCACGCTCTCGTTCGGTGTCTCTCTCTCTCTCACGCTCTCGTTCGGTGTATCTCTCTCTCTCACGCTCTCGTTCGGTGTCTCTCTCTCTCTCACGCTCTCGTTCGGTGTATCTCTCTCTCTCACGCTCTCGTTCGGTGTATCTCTCTCTCTCACGCTCTCGTTCGGTGTCTCTCTCTCTCACACACTCTCGTTCGGTGTCTCTCTCTCTCGTTCGGTGTGCCTCTCTCTCTCACACACTCTCGTTCGGTGTCTCTCTCTCACACACACTCTCGTTCGGTGTCTCTCTCTCTCACACACACTCTCGTTCGGTGTCTCTCTCTCTCACACACACTCTCGTTCGGTGTCTCTCTCTCACACACACTCTCGTTCGGTCTCTCTCTCTCACACACACTCTCGTTCGGTGTCTCTCTCTCTCACACACACTCTCGTTCGGTGTCTCTCTCTCTCACACACACTCTCGTTCGGTGTCTCTCTCTCTCACACACACTCTCGTTCGGTGTCTCTCTCTCTCACACACACTCTCGTTCGGTGCCTCTCTCTCTCACACACACTCTCGTTCGGTGTCTCTCTCTCACACACACTCTCGTTCGGTCTCTCTCTCTCTCACACACTCTCGTTCGGTGTCTCTCTCTCACACACTCTCGTTCGGTGTCTCTCTCTCTCACACACTCTCGTTCGGTGTCTCTCTCTCTCACACACTCTCGTTCGGTGTCTCTCTCTCTCACACACACTCGTTCGGTCTCTCTCTCTCACACACTCTCGTTCGGTGCCTCTCTCTCTCACACACTCTCGTTCGGTGTCTCTCTCTCTCACACACTCTCGTTCGGTGTCTCTCTCTCTCACACACACTCTCGTTCGGTGTCTCTCTCTCACACACACTCTCGTTCGGTGTCTCTCACACACTCTCGTTCGGTGTCTCTCTCTCACACACTCTCGTTCGGTGTCTCTCTCTCACACACTCTCGTTCGGTGTCTCTCTCTCTCACACACTCTCGTTCGGTGTCTCTCACACACACTCTCGTTCGGTGTCTCTCTCTCACTCTCGTTCGGTGTCTCTCTCTCACTCTCGTTCGGTGTCTCTCTCTCACACACTCTCGTTCGGTGTCTCTCTCACACACTCTCGTTCGGTGTCTCTCTCACACACTCTCGTTCGGTGTCTCTCTCACACACTCTCGTTCGGTGTCTCTGACACACTCTCGTTCGGTGTCTCTCTCACACACTCTCGTTCGGTGTCTCTCTCTCTCTCACACTCTCGTTCGGTGTCTCTCTCTCTCACACTCTTGTTCGGTGTGTCTCTCTCTCTCACACTCTCGTTCGGTGTGTCTCTCTCTCACTCTCGTTCGGTGTGTCTCTCTCTCACACTCTCGTTCGGTGTGTCTCTCTCTCACACTCTCGTTCGGTGTCTCTCTCTCACACTCTCGTTCGGTGTCTCTCTCTCACACTCTCGTTCGGTGTCTCTCTCACACTCTCGTTCGGTGTCTCTCTCTCACTCTCGTTCGGTGTCTCTCTCTCTCGTTCGGTGTCTGTCTCTCTCACACTCTCGTTCCTTCTCTTTTTTCCCTCTCGTTCCTTCTCTTTCTCTCACTCTCGTTCCTCTCTTTCTTTCCCTCTCGTTCCTCTCTTTCTTTCCCTCTCGTTCCTCTCTTTCTTTCCCTCTCGTTCCTCTCTTTCTTTCCCTCTCGTTCCTCTCTTTCTTTCCCTCTCATTCCTTCTCTTTCTTTCCCTCTCGTTCCTTCTCTTTCTTTCCCTCTCGTTCCTTCTCTTTCTTTCCCTCTCGTTCCCTCTTTCTTTCCCTCTCGTTCCTTCTCTTTCTCTCCCTCTCCTCTATTTCTCTCTCTTGTTCGTTCTCTCTCGATTTCTTTCCTTATATCCTGTCCCGATATGCTAAAAAGGAGGCAATGCACCAAGGATCCTTCTAAGTATTGTAGGAAATATTTGTTATACAAACAATGAAAAATGACAATTTGTGAATTGGTGTGTATTAGGAGAACCTATATTTAGTGTAACCATGTGAACATACCCAACCCTAAACCATTAACACCAAAGCCTGCCAGCCGGCCATCAGAACTGCAGTGCACTGTTGTTTGCAAATGATGCTAATGATCTTCCAAATCTATGACAGTGCACATACAAAAATGCACATACGTAATGGTGACATACAGGCATGACAAAATTGGGGAACTACAAAAAACACATTCTATGGAAATTTATGCTTCTGTGGCCCAAATGAGAAAAAGGGATTATGAGGAACACACTGGTATATAGTTTTCTGCAAGAAATGACTCATCCAATATTCATAGAATGTGAATATTACACAGGCACAAAGAGGCCCAAAAAAGTATTTTGCAATGCAATAACACATGCTAATAATACTACCACAAGCCTCACACTAGACTGAAGTCAACTTATGTAAAAACATCCTTTTTCGCATAATTGACACTTTTATAAAACTTTAAACTTAACAATGCATTCAAATTCGGCTACACCCAAACATAAGTACACCAATTTTCAAGTTAAAATTGTGGAAAAGAAGAAATGTGTAAATAACAGTCCTTCAAGCATGTAAAAATTCTATGAAATTGAAAATTAAGATTTCAACACTTTCAGTGTTTTTGCAATTCAAATTAATTTTTTTAGCTCTCAGCTTGTTTTAATTTTTATCAAATAAATCAATTTAAAAAAATCAATGCTGCAATAATGACCATCTTCAAACCAATAAATACTTTTAACAGACAGACAAAATACTTCTGGAATAAAATTTACTTTTTGCAAACTGGCTAAAATACGTTTTTTGTTTTTTACAAAGGATTCATTAAAGGAAAAAAAAATCATTTTTGCAGAGTGAACTGCACTAAAAAAATTAGAAGCTTTTCCTAACTTTAAAGAAACATGTTCATAACAACATAACATTCTACATTATATCTCAAAACTTAATTAAGTAATCAATCAAGCACCTCCAAACTTCTTTTAGTAATGTTCTTGTTTCTTACTTTTTAAATACTAATAAAAAAGTCCTTGGGTAGTACATTTCAAGAATCCATAGTATTTTTTTTCTTCAAAATTGTATGTCCATTCACCTAGGTGTTTGCCTGGTTGTTTATTTGTGAAAAATACCAAATTTCATTTAACAAAACTACAACTAGGGCATTCAATCTTTCAAACTTCAGAATTTTTTAAAAGAATCTCATAACATCACTGCTCATAATTCCTATGAATATCTACTATTTGATCTTCACATGTCCTTGGCAATGGGATCTACATAAACTGATACAGAAACATGTTACATTTTAATTGAAATCTAGCCATGTCATTTTAATGATAATCAAAACCTGTTATAAATATTGTACTATAGAGAAAGCTTTGGTATTTAAATTTCCAAGCGGAGAAAGATTTAATGAACTTAACGAAAGAACAGATGACCCAAATTCCTTTCCGACTAGTTCTCAGAATAAGTTTGTACTATTAGTGCACAAACTGGATTTTTTAAGTAATTTTACTCTCTTTTATAGGCACAGTATAAAGAAAGTTGTGTAATGATAAAAAACAACACAAAAATAAATTTGGGATCTCAATAGAAATATGTTTTGGGGATCTCAGATACCAATAATTTGCACCCTACCCAAATCACAAATACTTATAACAAAGGAATAATTTGGCAAGTAGAAAATGTACATCAATTTACCTTGTAACTTTATATGCACTGCACATTAGAGGGGTCATACCATTTCTATCTTGCATGTTCACATTGACACCTTTTGCCACAAAATAAGCAACAATGGCAGTGTGACCAAATTGTGCGGCATGATGGATGCAAGAACAGCCTTCTGCATCTCGTATTGATGGATCTGCACCATACTGCATTAGCAGTGTCACACTCCCCAGATGTCCTTGCCTAAACACATTTAGAAATCAGTCAAATCAGTTCACTCAAAACTTCTCCTACAAACACACTTCTCTAATGACATCCTTCCCACTACTGAATATACAAACAACAATAAAATTTTAAAATCTCAGCAGTTTTTAGTGGAAGTGGAAACTTTTTAATTTGAAGGATGGCAAACACAAACGATGAAAACCTTTATTTACAAACTTAAGTTTACTATTTTCTCAATAAGTCTAACCAATAGGTAAGTAAATTCAAGTAAACTAATCATATTAATTTTAAGTTATTACAGCCCCCTAGGTAAGAGGTATACAAAACCGCCCCAGATTCAAAAACGTCTGTTCTTTTCTAACCTATTTGGGATATGACAGTTGTGAAAAAGCATATAATATTTTCCCACCAGATATCCACCATCACCACACTCACAATTAAAAATTGTATTTTTAGATTGTCTATTTTTAAGTAATGAGAAAATATGAAGAAAATTGTTAAAGGTTCACAACAAAGAATACCTGTCATAACTCTTTCTAGATATCTAAAAACATGTGATTCGTTAGGTAATGCAATTTTTCTTCCAAACCTAGATTCATAGTATGAAGAATGTAATCAATATACTATAATCCAGTTTCACACACAATTTTATAATATAATCAAATAATTTTTTTATAATATAATGGGTACATTCTCCAAACAATATGGTAAAAAAAAGACATTTTCAAAATCTAGATGCATATAGCATTTAGCCTAACACACTCTAGAATCAAATAAAATTTCACTAATTATAAACAGATTGTAGAAAAACTTCCTGTAGTAGTAAAATATTAATGCTTTGGAACCTACTGAAGAACAGTGTTTTTAGGGTTGGTTCCTTGTTATCCCTAATAAGCTGCAAGTTATAGATAATCATTAAACGCTTTTCATTGCAGATGACAATGCATAAACACACACATTAAAAAAGAAAGAAAAGACTGACAGAAGCATCTGTAACAATACAACAACATAGCAATTGGTTCTCATTTATCAAACTAGTAGCACAGAGAAAGAAGTTACTCACTATTTCACTAACACCTAAACAAACTTCTATATACAACAAAATAAAATTAGTAGTAGTGGTGGTAGTGGTAGTAATAGTAATAGTAATAGTAGTAGTAGTAATAGTAGCGGTGGTAGTAGTGGCAGTAGCAGAAGTAAGAGTAAGAGTAAGAGTAAGAGTAAGAGGAGGAGTAAGAGGATGAGTAAGAGGAGGAGTAAGAGGAGGAGTAAGAGGAGGAGTAAGAGGAGGAGTAAGAGGAGGAGTAAGAGGAGGAGTAAGAGGAGGAGTAAGAGGAGGAGGAAGAGGAGGAGGAAGAGGAGGAGGAAGAGGAGGAGGAAGAGGAGGAGGAAGAGGAGGAGGAAGAGGAGGAGGAAGAGGAGGAGGAAGAGGAGGAGGAAGAGGAGGAGGAAGAGGAGGAGGAAGAGGAGGAGGAAGAGGAGGAGGAAGAGGAGGAGGAAGAGGAGGAGGAAGAGGAAGAGGAAGAGGAAGAGGAAGAGGAAGAGGAGGAGGAGGAGGAGGAGGAGGAAGAGGAAGAGGAAGAGGAAGAGGAGGAGGAGGAGGAGGAGGAGGAGGAGGAGTAGGAGGAGTAGGAGGAGTAGGAGGAGGAGGAGGAGTAGCAGGAGTAGCAGGAGTAGCAGGAGTAGCAGGAGTAGCAGGAGTAGCAGGAGTAGCAGGAGTAGCAGGAGTAGCAGGAGTAGCAGGAGTAGCAGGAGTAGCAGTAGTAGCAGTAGTAGCAGTAGTAGCAGTAGTAGCAGTAGTAGCAGTAGCAGCAGTAGTAGTAGTAGTAGTAGTAGTAGTAGGAGTAGGAGGAGGAGGAGGAGGAGGAGGAGGAGGAGGAGGAGGAGGAAGAGGAAGAGGAAGAGGAAGAGGAAGAGGAAGAGGAGGAGGAGGAGGAGGAGGACGAGGGGGAGGACGAGGACGAGGACGAAGACGAGGAGGACGAGGACGAGGACGAGGACGCGGAGGAGGAGGACGAGTACGAGGAGGACGACGAGGAGGAGGACGACGACGAGGAGGACGAGGACGACGAGGAGGACGAGGACGACGAGGAGGACGAGGACGACGAGGAGGAGGAGGACGAGGACGACGAGGAGGAGGAGGACGAGGACGACGAGGAGGAGGACGAGGACGACGAGGACGAGGACGGGGAAGGCGAGGACGGGGAAGGCGAGGACGGGGCCGACGAGGAGGACGGGGAAGGCGAGGACGGGGAGGAGGAAGGGAAGGACGAGGAGGAGGGGGAGGAAGGGAAGGACGAGTAGAACGAGGAGGAAGAGAAGGACGAGTAGAACGAGGAGGAAGGGAAGGACGAGTAGAACGAGGAGGAAGGGAAGGACGAGTAGAACGAGGAGGGGGAGGAAGGGAAGGACGAGTAGAACGAGGGGGAGGAATGGAAGGACGAGTAGAACGAGGAGGAGGATGAGGATGAGGATGAGGATGAGTAGGAGTATTAGGAGTAGGAGTAGTAGTAGTAGTAGTAATAGTAGTAGTAGTAGTAGGAGGAGGAGGAGTACTAGTATTAGGAGTAGGAGTAGCAGTAGTAGTAGTAGTGGTGGTGGTGGTAATAGTAGTAGTGGTGGTGGTGGTAATAGTAGTGGTGGTGGTAATAGTTGTAGTGGTGGTGGTAATAGTAGTAGTGGTGGTGGTAATAGTAGTAGTGTTGGTGGTAATAGTAGTAGTGGTGGTGGTAATAGTAGTAGTGGTGGTGGTAATAGTAGTAGTGGTGGTGATAATAGTAGTGGTGGTGGTGGTAATAGTAGTAGTGGTGGTGGTAATAGTAGTAGTAGTGGTGGTGGTGGTAATAGTAGTAGTGGTGGTGGTAATAGTAGTAGTGGTGGTGGTCCTGGTAGTGGTAGTCGTCGTAGTGGTAGAAGGAGTAGCAGTAGAAGTAGCAGTAGTAGCAGAACTAGTAGTAGTAGTAGTAATGTTGGTGGTTGTGATAGTAGTAGTGGTGGTGGTTTTGGTGGTGGTAGTCGTAGTGGTGGTAGTCGTTGTAGTGGTGGTAGTCGTGGTAGTGGTAGTAGTATTAGTAGTGGTAGTAGTGGTACTGGTAGTAGTGGTATTAGTAGTAGTACTGGTAGTAGTATTGGTATTAGTAGTAGTACTGGTAGTAGTATTGGTATTAGTAGTAGTGGGTGCAGTAGTAGTAGTATTAATGGTAGAAGTAGTAATTGTAGTAGGAGTAGTTGTAGGAGTAGCAGAACTAGTAGTAGTAGTAGTGGTGGTGGTGATAGTAGTAGTGGTGGTGGTTTTTGTGGTAGTAGTGGTAGTAGTTGGTGGTGATGCTAGTCGTGGTAGTCGTGGTAGTGGTAGTAGTATTAGTAGTGGTACTTGTAGTAGTAGTGGTATTAGTAGTAGTACTGGTTGTAGTAATGGTATTAGTAGTAGTGGTAGCAGTAGTATTAGTGGTAGAAGTAGTAATTGTAGTAGGAGTAGTTGGAGGAGTAGCAGTAGTAGCAGAACTAGTAGTAGTAGTGGTGGTGGTGGTGATAGTAGTGGTGGTGGTGGTGATAGTAGTAGTGGTGGTGGTGGTAATAGTTGGTGATGCTAGTCGTAGTGGTAGTCGTGGTAGTCTTGGTAGTGGTAGTAGTAGTATTAGTAGTAGTGGTAGCAGTAGTAGTAGTATTAGTATTAGTGGTAGCAGTAGTAGTAGTAGTGGTGGTAGGAGTAGTAGCAATTGTAGTAGGAGTGGGTGTAGGGGGAGTAGCAGAAGTAGTAGTAGTAGTAGTGGTGGTGGTGGTGGTTTTGGTGGTGGTAGTAGTGGAAGTAGGTGGTGGTGCTAGTCGTGGTAGTGCTAGTCGTGGTAGTAGTAGAAGTAGTATTAGTGGTGGTAGTAGTACTGGTAGTGGTAGTAGTAGTAGTAGTGGTAGCAGAAGTAGTAGTGGTAGCAGTAGTGGTAGTCGTAATTGTAGTAGTAGTAGTAGTAGTAGTAGTAGTAGTAGTAGTATCATGAGGTGTATTACACCCAAGGGTGTCTCTCACATCCCAGCCTCCATATCTCTCTATGGGTGTAGTCTTCATTACTCAATTCTCTTTTTGCTATTGCCTCTTCTACTCCTCCCTACGCTAAGTCTAGGTCGTCCTTTTCTTCGCAAGGTAGTTAGTTGCAATTTCCACAATATTTTCGTCTAAGTTGTCTTCGTTAAGTTTTTACACATGTTCATTCTTATTACCTTTTTATTCTCTTCACTTCCATGTTTCATGTATATTAAAACTTATTTTCGCTTGACATTTAATATATTTTTCTTAACTTTATCCATTAAAGTCAGTCTGCAATTTCAGCAACAGAAGTCGATTTCCATTGGTCATTTTTTTTTCTAATTCTCTTGTTACTTTCCATGACTCAGATCCATAAATGGAAGGAGATTCTCTACAACAGTATTATACAATTTTCTTCTTTACACTCTTAATTTTTCCATATCGGTGGATGTAATTGTCTTATAGCCACTCTGCCTTTTGCAATTTTGTTTTCAATATCTGTGTACTGTTCCCATCTGCATTTATTTCTGTACTAAGGTATGTGAATTTTTGGCAGGGTTTTACTTCGAAATCATCATTCAGTTTCAAACCTTTAGCACGTCTTCCTAGAGTCATATACTCAGTCTTGTTAAAGTTTATTGTTAATCCGCATTCCGAGTACTTTTCATATAATTTCAATAGCGCAAATAGAGCATTCATCATCTTCCGCGAACACCACCTGATCATCTCCGAAGAGTAGCGAGAATATAGTCACAAATTTTAACACGCATATTACTTCATTTCTTTCCCCATCTACACAGGGCTTCATTTAAATATATTTTAAACAAATTTGGGGGTATACTTGTTAATTACTGGAAATGGGTCTGAAACGTTTCTCCCTACTTTTATCTGGGCCGTATTCACACTGTACAAATATTTAATGGTTCTAATCATTTGAACATTTACATTTTGTTTCTCCGCTGTCATCAATAGATAATCGAACAGTGTCATAAGCCTTACGCAGATTTATTAACAAAGAGGGTGCCTCCAAGATACGGGTGAGATGTTTTCAAGTATCTGTCTAATAGTAAAGACGTTAATACATAAGTGCCCAGCTTATAGCCCCTGTTCTTCGACATCAATGAGGTCTCATTCCAGTCAGGCTTTTATTATTTTCCCATATACTCGACAACCGCCGCTAAATACCTCTATAGTTTGCACCCTGTTTCCTACCTCCTTTCTGGTAGATGTTAAGAGATACGGTATATCCGTTTCTGAAGAACAAATAGACGGGCGGGCGGGCGGGCGGACGGACTGACGGACGGACGGACGGACGGATGAATGGGCGGGCGGGCGGACGGACAGATGGACTGACTGACGGTCGGGCCGAAGACAGACGAACTGGGTGATGGGCCGGGGAGCAGGCAGACTGACGGACGGGCGCACAGACAGACAGAATGACTGCCAGGCGGGCGAGTAAACAGACTGACGAGCGGGCGGGTAGGGGACTGAGACGGACTGACGGGCGGACTCAGATGGACTGACTGGGGGACAGACGGAACGACTGACTGACTGGCGGGCGCTCAGACAGACGGTCAGACGGCGAGCAGGAGGACGGACGAACAGACGCGTCTGTTCGTCCGGACGGACAGAGGCGCGGGCGGACAGACGGGCGGGCGGACACACGGACGGACGGGCGGACACACGGACGGACGGACGTGCGGGCGGGCGGGCGGGCGGACACACTTGTCGACGAGCGGACAGACTTACCGACGAGCGGACACACGGGTGGACCGACGAGCGGACATATGGGCGGACAGACGGGCAAACAGACGAACGGACTGGTAGGTGGACTGACAGATGTACGTTTAAAAAAATTTTTTTTCGGAATCAGGTGACCCACTCAACTTTGTGCGAATGCAATAAAGCAACATTATAAAAGTTGCACACTCATTTTTTTTGTTTAATTGCATTATAATTTTATAAAAGATCCAACATTAATTTTGGACCACTGATGGCGCTATCACAGTACTTACTTTATCGTGTTAGTAACGGTAATGTATTTTAACAGCAATTTCTGTCCATATTACCATGCCTGAGCCGTGACTTAACCTCACATAAACTTACAACCAATCGTAGAAAATGACATGTGAAAACTAATAATTTTAAATCCGTACACCAACACTAATTTAATATTACAAAACCGTGTTCCATACTGCGAGAAACATCATCGCCAACAATGAGAATTAATTCTACGAAATTCAAACTGCCATTGCCATTCTCGTATTGCTACCTACTATGAATTCTTGACAGAAGTGAATAAGTGTACATGCATATATGGATGTAGTTCTGCGTGTTTTTCCCCACGAAGTTTGTGCACCCTCGAACATTGTTGTTATTATCATCATTATCATTATTATTGTTATTATTATTATTATTATTATTATTATTATTATTATTATTATTATTATTAGTGCATCTGCGCGCTGAGAAATCGAATGCTTCATAGGTACGAAATAAAAAGTCTCCGACGTACATATTAATATGCACGACTTACAGGAGAAGAAACAAAAGAATAATGTACATTCTCGTACTTTATAATTCACGAACGCGGAACTTAAGAGCTTAGTTTCTCAGAATACTTTTGGGTTTTCGTGAAACTTTATGAGACATTTATGACACATGGAATAATGTACACAAGTCGCCGGTAATGAAAATATTAAGGTCGTGAGAGAAATATTAAAAAAGTACAATTGTGAAAGTTTTGAATAACAAAAGAATAGAGCAATACTTGTACAGTATATTAGCATCATCCTTACTAAAAGTTTAAAGAAAAACTGGGAGCCATTATTGAGTAATTTTCATATTACATACGTTTTCGCGATGAACATATTTCTCACATTATTATACAAAAACTACTAAAATTTTCGAAGTAATGTGGATGACGTCAATGATCGAACTAATTAGAGAGAACAAATTTCATTTGAAAAAAATATCTTCAATATTGTAGTTGTGATGAGACGCCGACAAAAATTCCAACTTTTGTAACTTTCAAAAACTAAAACTTAACAGTAATCATCGCACTAATGCCATCTTGAGAAGCGGATCTCAATCTATTCTTACAACAAATATGAAGAAAAAAGTTTTGAGCCATTTTTGAGAAATTTTAAAAAAAATGTCCCAAGGGCATTGTTCACGCACGCACATGGCGTACAACCGCCCGCGCCGCCCCCTCCCCTCTCTGGACCCGCCATCCATTCTTCCCAGCGTCTGCCCTTTCTCTTTAAGGCCATTGTCTGCTAATCCGTCTCTTTGACACCGCACCGCCGGCCTGCCACCCTCTTAGGGCGCCTTCCCACGTCGCGACGGCGGCGCGCTTCCGAGAGCCGCGGCTCGTAGCAGAGCATTGGTTTGAATGGAGACCTTCCCACGTGCAGCGGGCGGGCGCTGCTGCGGCAAGCCGCGGAGGACTCTCGCTACGCGAAGCGGAGAAGGCGTGCGCGCCACCGCTGGCAGAACACAGCTTTAAATGGTAGCCATCCCACTGTGCCTCCGGTCGCTGCGTTTTACCTGTTGCGGTCTTTTGTTCGACGTCGCCGGAGGGTCGGCGAAACTTACCCCTGCAGAACCCATCCCCTTCCACGGCGGGCGGCGGTGAGGCAGTGGCTGCAGCGGTGGCGGCGTCGGAAGGGCTCTGCTGCTTGACGGAAGCGCGCCGCCATCACGACGTGGAAAGGGCACCTTCCCACGCCACCACGGCAGCGCGCGTACGTCAATCAGCACGGCTCTTTGCCGACCCTCCGGCGACGACGGACGAAGGGATCTCAGCAGGTACAAACAGCAGCTCTGCGCTGCGGCCGTGGCGCAGTGGGAAGGTTACCATTTAAAGCTATATTCTGCTAGGGGCGGCGGGTACCCCCTCCTCCGCTTCGCGTAGCGAGAGCCCGCCACCGCTTGCCGCAGCAGCGGACGCCCGTCTGCACGAGGGAAGGGGCCCTTAAAGCCCGCTGCCCACGCCGCCGCAGAAGCGCTCGAACCCGCCGCAGAAGACCCTCCGGCGACGACGGAGAAAGGGACCGAAGCAGGTACCTGCTGCGGTGCCTTTGTCCGCCGTCGCCGGAGGGTCTTCTGCGGCGGGTTCGAGCGATTCTGCGGCGGCGTGGGCAGCGGGCCTAAGAGGTTTTCGGCGGCCTTTCCCACGGTAGCCCAGACAGCCCCATCCGCCACGCGTAGCGTCGCGGTAGCCACCCCCGCTCCAAGGAGTGGCGCGGGTTCTATATATTCGTGTGCACCACCGGGCCACAGCAGATGGCAGACTCAGATTTAGACATGTGAAGGCGAGACACGTGAGGACGGGACTTGTGACAGGAGCGGAGCGGACGGTATGGTTAGCATTCAGAGCCGCATGCTGCCCACATCACCGATGGTCCGGGCTAGGGCCTTCCATCTCGGCATTTCTTAGGGCTGAGGTGCCCACATCCTATGAATTGGACCATGGCAGCGCGCACTGCCTGGTCGTCGTGTCCGGGGAGCCTGCAGCGTTCGCTTAGGGCCCCTTCCCACGGCGCGGCAGCGGCGCGCTTCGCGGCAGCGGCGCGCTTCGCAGCAGCGCGGCGCGTAGCAGAGCATTGGTTTGAATGGAGGCCTTCCCACGTGCAGCGGGTGGCGGCTGCTGCGGCAGCCGACGCCGAACTCCAGCTACGCGAAGCGGAGGAGGGGCCACGCGCCACCGCTAGCAGAATACAGCTTTAAATGGGGGCCTTCCCACTGCGCCGCGGCCGCAGCGTTCTACCTGCTCCGGTCCCTTTGTTCGTCGTCGCCGGAGGTTCGGCGAAACCTACCCCTCCAGACCCCACCCCCTTCCACGGCGGGCGGCGGAGCGGCCGTGGCTGCGTCGGAAGGGCTCTGCTCCTTGAAGGAAGCGCGCCGCGGTCGCGCCGTGGGAAGGCGCCTTTAGAGGCGCACTGTGAGTGCTCAGCGACCTCCGCGCAGAGAGTGCCATGCCCCGACAATTGGGGTGAGCTCAACATCTTTATTAGCAGGTACCTGTTTCTGCCTCCGAAGTGCCGAGCCAAGCTGCTCAAACTCACATTAAGAAATAGAACATTAATAAGCATTATTTGAATTGAACAGTTCTAATCAGTATCAAGAACCATTCATTGGATTTTGTCATTTTAATTGCATCAGTTAATTTTATAATTATCATCTGTAAATTATTCTTAAAGTTTTAGATTTAGTTTTTATTAGAAATTCATCGCTCGGGCCCGGCACGCATTTGTATATCGTAATTTATAATTATTTTGTTTTCATGTCCTTTCTTAGATTGTAAGTTTACATTTTATTAATCCAAGAGGCATTATTAATTAAACTAATATATAAGCTATCCGCTTTGTTATTCATCATTCGGCCGATCCTTCATTTCCTCGTACGAGGTGGTCCTCCAGCCATTTATTTTTGTAGCCCTCTTGCTACATTTTGTGAGCTACCGGAGGCCGATATGTGCGTGTGCGCTGTGCGCGCCTACAGCTAACAGTACAGTCCACGCTGTTGGCTCATCATAGTGCGTGGCGCCGTGTGAGAGGTGGGTACCAGGTGAGTACCGCATCTGCACGCGCTCGCACGACACGGACACGCGGTGCGCATACAGGCAACATCTATGGTGTCCCCAATATTTAAAGAATCTTTTTCAAATTCGCAAAGCACTACATATCGACCGAGCAATACTCATTTTCTATAAAATTATAGGAATAGTTCAGGTACTAGTGTTGTTTACATGTCAGATCAGCGGACGTTTTGAAACTTTTTCGATATATGGGGGACCTAAAACATGCATTTTCGTTGAAATCACGGAAGCGATTTTCCGCAGCATTACATAACTATACTACGTCCATTACACGGTATATACGTACGTATGGGAAAATGTAAAAGTAATTTTGTGATGCGGAAAATATGGAGTGCACGAATTGACAGATCATAATCGGGCCACAAGAGAACCGCCGAAACTCGCTGACAGGCCTCTGTGCCCCCTTGAAGCCGTTCAGAAGAAGCGGCGCGGCATGGGGGAGAGAGGCACATATTTACAAATTTTTGGGCCAAATTTCAATTTAGGAACCCACATTTTTTTTATTTCATCCCGGAACTATGAGAGCTTTTTTTTATGGGCCTTGTAGCGTAAATTCTATATTAAATACGAATCAAATGCCCTTTATTGATTGAAAGCCGGGCCATTTGTTTAGAAATGATCGGTAATTTAAATTCCCCTATGACAGTGCTGTGATCTATTGAATTTTCCTACAAGTAATTTAGCCTTATTAAAACTAGTATTGGCCAAGAAATGTTGACATGTTTCTATTTTAAATCTATCTTCTTAAGGAATACTGTAAATATATGTAGAAAACTAATCCCTACATTATTTATTATATTGGCTGGTTTTTATTATTAAAGACAGTCAGTAAAACCAAAAAAACTGAGTCATTCCATGTCAAGCAGTCAAATTTCAAGGTAAGCCTTGTGCAATCATCCCAGATTTTTATGAAATTTTCTATGCCGAGTCCCACATCTCTCAAGGCAAGTTTTGTGAAGTAGATATAGGCAAAATAGCTTCTGAGATAGAGCGAAATTGTTTGAACCTATTTCCATGTTCAGTGTAAGTATAATATTTGGGCAAATTTGAGATACAATATTTCTTTCTTCATTTCTAAACAAATAAAACCAAACTTAAATTAATAATTATTTGTGCTCTAATCAATGGAACTCATAGCAATTTTGCCTTTACTAACACCCAGATTAATTGCAGCGAAGCTGCAAAAAATACAACTGTTCAAAAATATTAGAAACTTTAGTCTGCAATATTCAAGCTTCAACAATATCAATGAACCATTATTTCTTAATGCAAAATTTCAACATGATAACTCATACACTTAATTTACAAATGAAGTTCATATTTGATGATTTGAACAAAAGGCTAAAAAAAACTGTACCTACTTTTATAACAACAAAAATCGGTACCTACATACATTATCAAACCTACCTCTTTAGGAAAAATAGATTTTAAAGCTCTCAGGAAAGTGATTTTTTGTTAACCATCTGAGGCATGTAATGCACAAAGTAGAGTATAAAGTGCTGTGATGTTGTCAAAAGACATGAAGCGATTATTTAAAAATTGAGAGTTCAATATTGTATAGTTTCCAGAATACTCAAATAGCTCATCTAAAACTCAAGATACCAATACATAATTTATCTCAGAAATATGGAAAATTTTGTTATGTCACATATAAATAACCAAAGATGTCATTACTTGTAATAACACTTGCAGAAAAAATTTACACTTAATGTACTTAGGAGACATCTTTCTGTTACTGCCAGTAATTGCCAGTTAGAAGTGCATAATTTATAACTAACTCATTTCATTGATGAAGAAAAACTGTCACTACATAGAAAATATGACATTACATATTTGTTTACAATAAGTAACATATGCATTAAAACACAAATAAATAGTTTAAATATACCATGTATTACTTACCTTGTGGCCCAGTGTAAGGGAGTGGCCATCAGTTCACCACCCACAGCATCAACAACAGCTCCTTTGCTAATATAATAACGGATGATGTCACGTCTATTATTAATTGCTGCCCAATGCAGTAATGTAACAGTTTCACTGTCCCTCTGATTAACATCATAACCTGCTTCAATGAGTTCCCGACATCGTGCAAGTGATCCATACTACAAAATCAGTACAAATACCAATATACAAATTGTCAGAACACAATATTTGAATATTCCATTTGAGAACACTGGAATTTCTTAAATAGGGCTTCAAGGTTTTAACCCCTCAGTTTTCATTGAATACTACATGGACTTACTTGTGTAGCTTTAACAATATCAAAACTACTGCAATCATGCTCTTGTACTGCTGTCACTGGTTCTTGGAAAATGGTATTTGAAGGTTCGCCTTGATCACCGCCGCGATAGACTGATGTAGGTTTGCATCCATCCTACAAATGTTCAAACAACACGAGAATACATAGGACATAAAAATGAAAGCTTTCTTCTATGAACAAACGCTTTTAACGCGATGATTACTTAATGCCAAGATTACCTGTGTTACGAAATGTACTGGATTGCAAGTTGGGTCCACTTCGCCGGTAATCATTTTGCTATCGTCCTATGTTCATGTGTTATCAGTGAGAGGAGACTCGCGATTTACCGACACATGACAAAAGCTGACGTTTTCCACAAGTTACCATCAGATTCATTTCCTTCCACTGTGTCTTGCAAATAAACTTACTGCCAATAGACTTGTCAGCATTTTTGAGCCATTTAATTTGAATGATCTCTTTCAAATTTCTTTCTACATCAATACCAGTTGGTCGTCAACGCCATGGGAATTATTTTGGGAGCATATAAAGGTCAAAAACCAACTGGTCAAAACATGCTACTGTGCGTACAGAACGAGACGTATATCCATGGAAGAGATTTTCTTCTTTGGAAGAGGTATTCTTTATTCTTTGGTATATCCTCTATCAGAACTTTGCAAGTTCTTTGGAGTGACAGAGTATACACAACCCAGAAGAAACGACTGTAGTAATTGGTCCGCGAACCATCATAACAAGGTCGATCAGACAATGCAAGGCGATAAAACTCCTTTATCCTGTAATCTTCCGCGTAACCCATCCTCACACCTAATGAGTGGTAGTCACAGTACTATGAAACACACACACACAAAAGTAAAAGGGCGAAAATCGCTGCAGAATAAACTAAATGTACATTTTAAACTCGGGGTCCATCGGAGATGAAATGACCACCAATTCAGTAATTTTCATTGTCGAAAAGTTATTGTAAATTCAATTCAGTATTCAATTTCACTTCAGTACATTCCTTTTTGGACAACATAACTCAGTGCCATTATTTTCCACAGCAACAAGACTTACTGGTCTAAGTTATGAATGTAAAGGAAGTAAAGGAGAATTAAATTTCTTCAAGATTTATTATAAAATCATCAAATGCTCTTGTCCTTAATCCTACAGAAGACAGTAATATATGTAAATTATTTGCAATATTTTTTATGAAATAGATTTGTTTACCTTGTCATGTAAGACTATATCATTAAATTAATACCATGGGTGAACATGACAGTTTAATCAAATCTAAATCACACATTTTGCCCCTTATTTTTTTACATAATTTGTTAAAAAAAGTCAAAATGTGCACTATGTATGTTCTTACAGATGACATCCACAGAAGGGATTTTCATATTATGTACAAACTTAAGTATGATTTTTAATATTTATGGTAAATTTTGTATCAACCTCCTTAATGTTTGTTGGACACTACCTCTGTACATTGAGCTTGTCAAGTGACATGCAGTAAAACCCTGATTTTAATTTTTTGTTTTTTTTTTGTTTTTGTTTTTTTGACATTTCTACATACGAAAATGCTTACAATCAAGGCATAAATATTATTTACACGCAGTAGTGCTTCTACTGGATATCAAGTGACAAAGCATCAAGTGATAAATTTTGTAGTTGAAAATATTTAATTTCGATTTTAAAAAGTTATATTATACATGTCCCTCCTATAACTTCAATCAAGGTTTTACCGCTTTTTCATTATCAATATTCACTAAATATGCTGGCTTGAATGTAGTTTTATAAATAATATTGCACCAGAAGTAAAGCAAATATCAAGAGATAGGAAAGACATTTTAAATCAAGAATAATTATGATTAATTTTCAAAGGACACAATTTGCTCGCATTTATTTGCAACAAAAGGAGGAGACAGTAATAGGTGGAATGTATATTTGATTATCTTCACAAATACTATAAATTCATTCGGGAGAAATATGTAGCAACCATAAACTGCCACCCATTCCCATGTACTGTGGGTAAATATGTAAATTCACAAGTAGGAACTAAAATATATTTGTCTCCTGCTTTCAGTATCCAACTTTTAGAGAGTAAGAAATTATTTTTATGTCATCTTGACTTCTCGTTCCCCATAATTTACAATTATTCAACACTTGTGTTTTCATCAATTTTACTGTACAACAACTGTCATAAAAGAACAACATTAATTAATCTAAGAGTATCATGTATCAAAAGAAAACCCAATAAATAATATTTGTAAAAGAAAGGTTTTAAATTTTGACACAAGTATACAACTTTTAAAAATGCTTATGAAACGAGATCAATGTCTTATAAGCATGGCTTGAAATGATCTTTCCAAATCGAATTCCACTTATTTTAGTGGCAATTAATTTACCCCTTAACAACAGCTGAATCAAGTTTTATTGGCCATCATCACAATTAAAGAAATTATCAACCAGAGTGAAGAGTATTAATGTACAATGTACCTCCATTCTTTTCTAATATCTCCAGCAAGACCATCACTAGAACTCTCATTTCAATGGTAATACTATTCAATCCAGAACATTCCCTGAGGTAGTTTTATAAAAAACAACACAGTGAACTGTCAACTACAAAACCACTATCCAATAATCAATTTTTAAAAAATTACTATATTTCACTTATTCTAAATATCAGTGGCTGGCAGAATACACATTCCCTTCCATACATACAAAAATATTGTAATAATGGAATAGTATAAATACTGCAGTTTTGTTGAATTGATACGAGGTAACTAAACCATAAATGACATTTTGTAATTTATCACTCATTTTGAGAAAAGCCCTTTAAAGTGAAGCAAATATATTAAAGCAAGCAATCCCATTAGGTTTTAGTTTTATATTCCTTCACACTTAACATTTTGTCTGGCCCAAAAGAAAAGAAAAAAGAAAGAAAAAACAACTAACAAACAAAAACAACACCCTCCCCAAGAAAAAAAATACGCACGTTTGCTAACAGTTGTTATATTATATACCAAAATAACTTTGACAATCCAATTTTTAATATGTTGAGTTATTTTTCTTAAATTATCTAATGCAACATTTGTTAATAACACTAAAACTATCTTCAACTAAATTTGTTTCTCGATTTCTTTTTTATATTGCAAGTCCGCAATATAGAATGTATCACAGGTACAGTTACTTTTTATATTCAACATGTCACTGCAGTTTGCATAAAAACCACAATCTTTTTATGACTAGTTAAATGGTAAATCCAGTCTTATTAACATACAATACTATATTTTGTTGCATTCAATTTTGTTTTCTGATAACATGGCACCAACATGTTAAAACATATAGTTAATTCAAAATTTAGTAGGAAAAACATGTGCCAGCAACAGATTTCATATAAAATTTACACTGAAATACATCAAAAACAGGGTTAGATATAAAGTACACTAACCACATGAAACCTAGAAACCAACTACAAAATGAACATATATATATATCTCAAATATATTAACTAATATTAAGTAGGAAAATTAAAAAGAAATCCATCATAAAAACAATTACTATTTCATTACTAGTTTATACAGTGAATTTACAATATGGAGCAGGGAGAATGGGTCCGTGACTAAAACAATCATGCACAAAACAGAACTTTAAAAACAGATTCAAAAATCGAAATACGACTCAATGTTACGAAAACCTCACATTCCTCTGTACAAATGGTGGGACATAATAGAGAATAAAAAATTCCATAGATTTCTGCTATTTCAGAATTACATATTCATGCATCATGAACGCATTTCTCACAAACAATGCAAAAAGAATTTCCTTAAATTTCTAACAGTTAAATTAATAACCGACAGCATCAGTCCCTCAGAGCGTTAAAGAAATTCACATAAGAAAAAACAATCTTTTTAATGCCAAAACAATATGGCAGCACATTATCATGCTTTGTGCCTTAATACTCTGTATGGTTGTTAAAAAAAGGTCTCCTAAGAGACAATCATTTTTAAAGAGATAGCGAACAGTCACAAGATACATGCCAAGCATGCAACGATGGTAGTTTTCGAACTACATGAAATTCTTGTTCCAAAGGAATAAGAAATTAAAAGAAGCATTTCAAGCCATACTTTATAAAATGTTAAGTGCCATGTTTAATGAGCATTCTGATTTAACTGCACGGTGCTTCTTGTGTAGCAGCAATTAGTGTCGAGAACCTGAAAACTGCAAGAAACAATAACTACACTACAGTTATAGCCAACACTTTTAGTGCATATCTGTTAAAAAGAGAGATCCCTGCTCTTTTAGCACTTCAAAAAATATTGCCAGCAAGTTTCAAATTTCTGAGTTGTCTTTACATCACAACCTTCTCATTGACAGCTACTGAAGGACTTTACATAAGCAAGAAATATAGGGTAAGATCAAATATTTTAAAAAATTTATTCAATCTGAGATCCTTTCTGAGCTTTCTTTAATTCTATGGTATTCATAAATATGTCAAAACCTTTGAAGTTCATGGTTTTTATGTAAAATAAAAAAAAAACAACAAAGGATAATATGAAAAATGCAGAAAATAGCTATGAGATTTGTAACAGGATACACTATATTTATAGTGCTTGAAATTAACATAGAAATTGTAAATGGTAATTCACAACTTTCACAGACAATTGAATATATAAAAATTACAAATGTTTCAGACACAAAATAACATAATTGTTGGAATCACACAACCAATTCTCTAACGTTAATTTCAAGAACCACATTTGGGTTTTTAATGATGTATCACTGGGTAATCTTTGAAGACTATCCATTGTTCTTAAAATTCCATACAAGCTATAATGCGCAGTGAATAATGTGAAGTATTGGAACAGTAACAAAACAATTACACATTTTATGTATTTGGGAAGGACATCACAAATACATCAAGTTTTCTGTCAGCCACTCATCTGCTCTTTAAAAATATTTATTTTGCACTCCCATAAAACCACATGGAAGAGTCCACATTTTAAAAGCTCAATCAGCAAACACTAAAACAGGTCCGGTGATTAACAAAATCTTAATCACTTTGCAGCTACCAATGGGACACTTCTTCCTTTAGTTACCTTTGTATACACATATAACCAATGAGTATGGTACTTGGATGGCCATAAGAAATTAAATTAGCTATTTAATATCGTGGACAAATATTGGGGGTAAGGGCGGGGCAAAACTATTCGCTACGTTACAATTTCGGACTTCAATCTACTTACCAACTAGCTATACAAATGTCTCTTATTTTAAATTACGATAATTGTAAACAATATCGAGTGTATACACTGTAGTTTATTTCATGCAACGTCTTCTCCACTGCTGAAGAGAAAGGGGCGACAAACATCTGTGAAAATTTAGCAAATTTTCTCTTCAATTATACACTGTTTTAAGAAGGAAAACTTCAAAATCTTCCCTAATTTAAAACTTATTAACAGCAACTCACTTTATGCACAATGTTTCTCTTGTCAGTCGTAAGTAGGCATGTCCTTACTGAACTTACAAGACTTGAATTGTTTATTTGCAACATACATACATTTCAGCTTCACCATGAAGTCTGCACAAAATAACACAGCCTTTGCTAAGTCAAATACATAAGGACAGCTGATTTGGTTATTACCATAAATCAGTGAGTCAATGTGTCGTCCCACCCTCCCTCCCACCCTGCCCACGGCCAACTGTGGTTTCAACACGCAACATACTGGCTTCAACACTAAGGGATATAGTTAATATGTACAAACAACACGATCACGGGGCACCACGCTATGACAGGAGTGTCTTTTTACAGAAGACACAAGAACGTAAGAAGAAATTCGGCAGTGTTTTATTTTCATACTGTTTACATCTTTAAACCTATCCACAACAGACACGTTTTCTTCACTTGAAATAATGAAGATCATACATCGTCTCTTGCTGATGTTTGTATTAACGAGCACATACGAGGAATTGAGAAAAGGACAGAAAAGGACAAACATGACCAAAGCCTCAATTTCTCCTTATGATGCACCGTGTAGAATCTGTACAGCAATAATTGCATCCTTCTCACTCACTCACACACGCACACAGCTTTCGAACAACATAATTTACTAATAATACTTTCTCAATGACGCAATTTGATTCCCCACACATAATTTAAACAAAGGAAAGGAAGTACAGAATAGTCTGCAAGTAAAAAAAATGTCTAAATATAATTTAAGTACCTGGTCACAACATTTCACTGTCACTATTGCAACTGTTCCACATATTTGGAGAGCTTGTCCTGAGGAGTCAATGGGTCATTAAGGTCCGCTGACCCAGGGCCGGCACTGCCCGCCCCTGTTGCACCTGCAGGTGATGGATGATGGGGTATGCCTGCTCCAGCACCATGGGGTTGACCTGCCGCTCCAGCACCTCCAGATAATTGGGACAGCATTATATCACTACTGCTAGCCAAATCAGATTGATGATGGGCTGGTGAATGCGTTGGTGTGATGTGTGGTGGTGGAGGATGGTGATGGGGAGAAGGCACAGGTCCTCCTCCCCCACCACGTGGTGATGGCACTGGCTGGTTCCGTGGTGATGGAACAGGCCTTGGGGACGGGTTAGGTTGTGGCGACCTAATGGGTGGTGGTGATCTCACGGCCTGCATTAACTGTTGTTGCTGTTGCACAGATATGCTGACAGCTCCTCCTGGAGGACCCATCATCATACTAGTAGCACCTGCTGTCACACCCCCCTGTGGGGACGGCACTGGGGGAGGAGTAGGTTTCAAACCAGGCTGCTGTTGTAACACCTGAGTCCCTGGTTGACCCCCTACTACATACTGAGTCTGGTCTGCACTAGGGAACATGCCTCCACCTGGATAACCTACTAAATGCTGTTGCCGAGCCGCTCCCGGTAACCTCTGTTGTTGGCCATACGGAGGGGCAGGAGGAGGTTGTTGGAAAGCGGCTGCTTGCTGTTGCTGTTGCTGCTGCTGTTGTTGCTGCTGCTGCTGCTGTTGGGCCTGCTGACGTTGCATGGCTAATAACTGTTGCTGATGTTTGTACCACTGATGCTGCTGTTGCTGTTGTTGAGGAGTCAACTGATTTCCTTGAGTAACACCCGGTCCACTGGCACCTTGTTGACTCAACATAGTCTGCACATGCATTCTTCCCTGCTGCTGCTGCTGCTGTTGCTGCTGCTGCTGCTGTTGCTGTTGCTGTTGCTGCTGCTGTTGCTGTGGAGACATCATGTGCTGTAGCTGATGTTGAGGTTGCTGGTTAGGAACCATGACTCCTCCAGGACCTTGACCAGCATTTGCTTGATTCTGATTCTGGGCCTGCGATAGTTGGAATGCCTGCCGCTGTTTTATAAATGCGGCCATAAGCTGAGGATTACTTTTCAAAATTTGTAATATCTGAGCTTGTTGTTCTGGAGTATTTGGTGATTTTAATGTAGCCAAAAGTTGTTGTAGGGCAGGCTTATGAATGGAGGACCCAGGTGCATTTCCACCAGCACCAGTATTACCAAGAGATGTTCCAGGTTGCTGTGTTCTGATATTTGGACCTGGACCAATGTGGGAAGGACCCATGCCACCAATTGCCTGTTGTGACTGTGGGGGAACTTGCACGACTTGTTGCTGTTGTGGCATCAATCCTCCTGGATTAGGTTGCCTCAAACCAGTATTTTGCTGAAGAGCTGGGTTGGAACCATATCTGTAATGATATTAATACATACATTATATAATTTGAAAGCATTTCCAGTTAATGAAAACAAATAATCAGTCTTATTTAGTACCTAGGCGTCCACTGGTCCATTGGCATAAGATGAGGTCCAGGCCCCATCTGACCCATTGGCCTCTGCATTGGAGGTGGGGGCATCACTTGTGCCTGCCCACCCACAACCCCAAGAGACGTGTTCTTCCCATATGGTCCTTGGGCATGTGGAGCCTGTTGACGTGCTGCTTCTTCTTGCACCTATGCACAGCATTTTTTTGTTAACAGGCCAATGGGGAAAACAAAAAAAGAGAAATAATATTAATAACAATAATTAGAGAAGAGATTTTCATGTTACACCTGCTTTCACAGGTACAAGATTCAATCACTTTTTTATGGTCAGCTGCATTCAACTTCTTTTGGTTTTGCAAAACATTCTGAGTACATTACTCCCCCACCTCTTGGAACTCGTAAAAACGTACATACTTTAGTAAATTACCCCCCCCCCTCCAATGAACTCGTACATTTGTTCCCCCCGTTTCTCTGTAACATTGGAGATTGCCCCAAATTTCTTAGTTTGGGAACTTTTGGCTTAGAAAATATTTTTCATCCTTTTCTGTGGTTGGATTTACAATGCATACATACATCTATCAGTGTGAAATTTTTCATTTCCCTCTTAGAAAATGCAGGTTTGCACTCCCAGGCTTCAAACAGTTCACGTGGCCTTGTCGATTCCATAACGCACATCAAGTTACAAAATTTTGGCAATGATTTTTATTCATTTTCACATAACATTTCACTTCATACAATACCATTCATTTGAGATTCTCTCTTCAATATTAAAAAATACTGAATCTGAATCACCTCACAATTTGCAGTGGATGCCAAGAATACGATAACAAATATAATTATGTATTATATTTAGATTCCTGTGATATTATAATTGCCTTTGCAGTTTATTTTTATGTCAACATTTACGAGTTGACATAGAAAGGCAACGTAAATACGTAACTGGTAACCAACTAGGCTGAATCTACAAATATATGAAAACCCCATTTTTTTAAACAAATTATTTAGGAAAAAACCTTGTCTTATATTCAGGTAAAAACAATATACATCCTAATTCTCAGAATTCTCATACTTGGAATGAAGGTTGAAAGGTTACTTATGAAGCAGAAGTATTTGCAACCTCATGCTTGCTTTTATTTCATAAAGCACATATGTAATTTGATCAAAATTATTTCTTACAAATTTTGTCTTATTGGGTTTTCTGCTCCCTTTTGTGAAACATGCATTCAGCTGTCTTGATGCAAATTTGGAAACCCATTCAAAAAATCTCTTCCAATCGTATACTCCTTTGAAAAGTGATGTGGTAATTGTTTTCAATAAAGTTGAGTACCAATATTAAAAATATGGAATAGGGAGGAGGTTTGGTTTACTTAAACATCACTGGCAATCCATTAAGACTATTTACAAACACATCAGCTCATCCTAATAAGCAAAGTAGATAACTGTTTTATATTTCATATAACACTCTCATTGCGTGGTGAAGATTAGGGTTATGTTAGAATTTTCATTCAGCTGCTCAGAATTCATTTTAAGGCCTGATTGGCAACAATTTGTATTTGAAAATATATCTATAGATTAATTCTAAACCATATCATAAATTGATATTTTAAATTTTTCTAATATATTTCAAGGGGAGAAAAACCAAGAGTTCTATTTTGCATTTTTTTATTACAATAAATTAAGTTCCTTGAACCAGAAAAATTTACAAAAATAAAATTCAAAATCTATCACCAACCTATCCTATAGTCATAACTACTTAGTAATGGCTAAATTAATGAATATTCCATTACTGGAATTGGCAAGATTGATAAATGATGTACTCTTTATGTATAAACTTCTTACTGGGTTGATTGATTGTGCTGCTTTGAGGAATCTATTATCTGAATATTCATATCCAATGTAATATTAGAAAAGTAAGAGATGTTCAAGAAATCTTTTGAAGACCTCAATTTATGTTTGTTTCCATGACTCTGTCTTGCTAGAATGTTCTTTTATGTTTTTTTGGAGGTTTTGGCGCTATTATCTTAGTGATAATGTCAGGAATTAACCAACGCCTCCTAAATCGATCTATGTAGATGGCACTGATTAAACACCCATACCCAAACAAATTTTTAATAAAATATGACATTATTTTCTTTCACGAAGTTGCCAACACTGATGTCAACATCTTTAAGCGAAGTGGGAAAACCTACAAACAGTATTGCCTCGGAACTTATTACCCTTCAAGAATTTCAAGTAAATACAGAGAGAGAAAAAACGGTGAGTAATGCTAGAAAATGAATGAATGTTCTGTTCGACTTCTCACTTTTACATTCTTACATAAATGTGTAAATACCGATTTTCAAAAGAATGTGCCCTACAACTTATGTTTCTTAAACTTAACAAACACCTTATTCACATAAACATAAAAAACAGTTGCCTTTTAATGTTTATATTTGCATGCAATGCTAGATTAGCATATGAAACAATTAACAGAGCAATTGCAGAAGTAGAAGAGAAACCAAATAAGTTTGTAAAGTTTCAATCTCTTCAAAAATTAGGGGAGAAAAACACGGAAGTGTTAAGAAAATCCAGGGAAGAACCAAACGTAGTTGCAAAAGATGTTGCGACAGAATTTTCAGAAGTAATTGGAAATGATTTGCATTTCTGCTAATGCAAACGAGCTATGTGCATTTTCCTGCATATTAGCAAAAAGCTTAAAATGTTGCTGTACTAAAATTGAACTATTAGCATCACAACATGAAAGTATTTGTTATAGCAATTATGATTTTGAAATTTCAATAAGACCAGTTCAAATCCCGTATGGAGGTAACACACAATGCCGTATGAGGTAACACGCAATGCACTGGGTGTTGGGAACTTTTGAGGGGGATTATAACCTCATCGATCAACTTTTGCAACGTTAATCCTCGAGGTGGGCTCTATGCCATTCCCAGAAGACCTTGCTTGAATTGCGATCTTTGGATATTTTTCTGAACAATGATCTAGAAAGTTAATCTATGCTGTTCCCCTAGGACCTTGCTTGAAGTGCAATCTACAGGTACCTTTTTGAACTTATAAAAAAGGATGTCTGTACCAAATGTTTGTGATGCACAACATTAGTCAAATATTTTGACTTCTAAAGCAAAATGTAATATAGTAAAGTGTAGTTAATCTTCAATGAAAAAATTGATTTCGAACTTAAATTGTATTAATTAAATACACTACAGTAGTGAAGCATTGCCAGGGCTGCTAGTATAAAATACGTTAAGGCAGCTTCAATTATTTGGTGAGAACTGAACAACTGCTTGGTTCAAATTCCAAGTAGTGGGGATGGAGCCAATTGTCAAGCACCAAGCTCAGCATCTGGGCCACTTGCTGATGGGTCAAGCAGAAGTTTACTCCTCGCCCAATGGGCAGAGCTGCCTTAGGGATAGTAAGCAAAAGGTACACATTTCCATTGTCACAACAATTTACCTGTTTTACAACTTGCAATACATTTGCAGGTGGTGTTTGAGTTCCAGGTTTTAATCCAATTCCTGGGGTATGGGCAGACTGTATTCCTCCAACTATCATACTGTTTGGATTTGGAGGACTTGTCATAATACCGGCAGGACTGACTGCCCCTGACGTCAGAGCCCCAGCAACTGAATTTCCAGGCAACGCTCCAGTGGGTACAGTTGTCCTAGTATTCATTACAGCCATTCGTCGACGGAGAAGCTGAGCTTGTTGCAAACGCTGTTGCAACTGCTGCTGCTTTAATTTGTGTTTGATATTGAGGCAGAATGGCACTGGACACTTCGTTTCCTATACAAAGCAATTTCAAATAATATTGTCAAGAGCATATCAAACATTAATATTTTCATTTATAGACTAAACTGACATGTGTATAAAGCCTTACCTGACAGTGTTTGGCATGGTAGCAACAAAGTGCAATAAGTTGTTTACAAATTGGACAACCACCATTAGTTTTGCGTTTACATATCTTTGTGTGCTGTACAACACGCTTCATCTTCTGGCAACTCGGCAAACGGCAATTGGCATCACGACATTGACATGCATGGACCAATGACTGTATACATCTTTGTATAGATAATTTTCTTGCCTCCTTTGGGAATAAAACAATGTACTAATTGTAATGAATAAAATAAACAACAATTTCTAATAAAGCAAAAGTTATAATTTGAAGATCTCCATTAGTTGCTCAAATCTCTGGTCTTATAAACATTCCAAATTGACAAAAAGTTTGTTCTAAGACTATTTTTTAAAGATAGGGCTAGATTGTGGCAGATTGGGACTTACACTACAAATATTTATGATAGGATGCATTACCTGTGGATTTGCTTGTTTTTGATCAGATGGTGATGAGCCATCATCCAAATCAAGACCAAGTTTTTCCATTTTGTGTGGATGTGGATCTTTTTCAAAGCACTGCACACACAGGTCAAAATCCTGAAAAGAAATTGAATTCAATAATTTTTCCTTATGTTAATTTCAGGCTTTACTTAAAATCTTTATATAAGTGCCTTAGAGGTTTGACTGAGCTTCAATGAGCTTTAAAGACCAGCTTCCACCGCTCCATGCCGCCAGAGTATATTCTATCCTGTGTAGCTGCATTTACATTGAGGAGACGATGCAGATGAAAGACTATGTGAATATCCATGATTTTAAATTCAAAAATGTGCATCGCTTGCATTGCATAAATTCTGAAGTTTTTGAATTGCCTGGGGCACTATTGAACACCATAACCAATGCAAGTATTTGTTTTCCTTCCCATTTCTTTGTTACATTTTAGAAATGATAATTTATGGTGTTTGAATTGGGCATGTTGTATGGTAAATTGTTCTCTTATAGTGTTGTAATTTGTTATCAATGACTTCTCTACAAAATATTTGCATAAATTCAATACTTTGTGCTCTGTGTATAATTTATCTGAAGGATATAATTTTGATTTATCATATATTACTTTCAGTGTTCCCTTCTGTACATTATACAAGGATTTTAAACTGCTACTATAGGTCCCCTACCCAGCTACAATTCCATACGTTGCAATGGACCAAATCAAAACAGCGCAGAATTTATAATCAGTAATTGTTGGACGCATCTTTTTTTTATTAATATGTTTTGCATTTCTAATCCATTATAGGTTGTCATCAACAAAAATGCCCGAATATTTATAAATTCCGTTTCTCCTCATTAATGCAAAAGCGCAATTTACTAACTCAATCTCCTGGAATTTTATGCTATAAATTTCTGGAGTATTGTCCACATAGTTCTCATAAATCAACTAAACTGTCTTCTCTTTATTTAGTGTTAGATGGTTTGCTGTAGACCATACTGCAAGATTTTCCATTTAGTGCTCTGCTTTTTTCTGCAGAACTTTCCAGTTTTGATAGCATAACTGCTGTGTCATCTACAAAAGCTATAATTTTCCCCTAGCCTTTGTTGTTAAAAATAGTGTTCATGTACAAGATTAAAAGTACAGGTCCTAGTATTGTGCCCCATAGTACTCCACAACTTGTGTTTGTTCTGTACTTTTGCATTTCCAATTTTTACTACTTGTTTTCTGTCCCTGACATAGCTTTCCAAGATCTTATGAGCTTTTCCCCCAAAACCCATCCGCTCCAACTTATTTAATAATATTAAATAGTCAAGTGCATCAAATTCTTTAGCCAAATCACAGAAAACAGCATCACATAGTGTCCCTTTATCTATGGCTTCATATATTTTAATAGATATTTCTACACATTTATGAAGTTAAAAGCCACATTGCATTCCATTCATCAATCTTTCTCCACTGAATCATCCTATTGTTATTATCTGTAAATTATATCTTCAATAATGTTGCAAAGTGATCCATCATTTCAGTTTAAAACATGGTTGACTTTATTTTCCCAAAACCTTTTCAGGTCCTACCAAAAATGTGACCAATAGTCATAGTATCGGAAACTCGTGTAGCTTTTTTTATATAAGATTTATAATATTTTTAAATATGATTGAAGAGTTATCAAAATTACATTTCTATTAATATATCCAAGTTTATATCCTCCAATATAAAGCGATGATTCACTTTGTTATTGTCCCATAGATATTGTTGGAGATCATCAATAAACTTATTTCCAAGAGTATCACAAGTCCTATATATTGTGTACTGCAATAGAGCATAATTTCTCTCAATTCAAATTTGATTCATAATTTTATAACATGCAGAAAAATCACATTAATCTCATTACAATGAAAGTTGTATTTGTTTTTCCTATTGATAAAAATTACATTATTTATATAGTGTTTTCTAAAAATTGTGTTGTAATTATCCAATTCATGAAATGATAATGCAAAGTAGGGATTTTACATACTGATGAATATCTCTGGGTTATCTAACCGTTCTATCATCTGTTTTAGATTATCAAAATGCTTGAACAAACTTCTCAGATTTAATTGGACTATCCTCAGGTCCAAACAATCAACTGTCAATTCACTGGAAATTATTACCAATCAATAGCTCATCATCAAAATATCTTTGTTTACATCAATTTAACATATACAAATCATTATTAAGAACCTTATTTCAGAGACTACTCTCATATGATCTATGATCTGTTAATCTTATGGTTTAAAATTTTTCATTTCACCTAATGCAACTTTTGCTTTGTTTCATAACATGTTGGCCACAATTGCTTTCATATTTTCCAATGCAATATTAATAAGTGACGGTGCTTTGAGAATATGCGCTGTGCTGATAACTATTACATTTTAAACATCTACTTATTTTAGCATACTCACAATTCAATTTTAACATTAAGGTGTTATAACGGTGTCTTGTGCTGCAGAAGCTATGGTGCGGGAAAGCAGTACATCACACATCGACCACATGTCCTCACAATCCATCTTATTTTATAATAATGTATTAACACCCTTACACAATTCTTTTCGATACATTGTCAATTGCACATGAAGTCATGCAAGATTTGATTTTAGGCCCTCTTCTCTTCTTACTATACGTAAACAATACACCCTCAACAATGCAAAACAGATGAACTGTTCTCTTTATGGTAATAAGTATATCCTTTGCAAAAAAATATCCAGTAAATACTGCAAATCAGATGTTCCAAATTGGTTTTGTAATAAAGTAATGGTATGGTACTAATGCAGTTTTCAAATAAACAATTGTATAGTCCATTAAAAATAAACAACCTGCAAGTGGCTGATTTTAAGATAACAAAATTGTTGGGTCTCTAATTCAATCAAATATCAAATGAAACATTTACTTAATGACTTGAACGCAAAAATAAGTTTATTATGATGCACGTTCAGAATTCTTTCAAATTCATTCGGCCATTCTACTACTCTTGTCTATTTCGCAAATATTCATTGACGCCTAAAATATAACAATATTCTGGGGAAACACAGTCTAAACCTCATAGACTTGTAGATTACAGAAAAGAATTGTACAAATAATAAGCAAATTCCACTGTAGTAACTATAACCACTAACAATAACTTGTAACGACGGTAGTATTAATATTAGTAGCAGCAGCGATAGTACTTGTACTAGTAGTAGCAGTAGAAGAACTACTGGTACTAGTGGTATAATATAGGGACATCTCCATGATGATGTTCAAGACAAGGGCAAACCAAATATATTTGTGATGGTGATAGTATAGTACTAGTTCTAATAGTAGTATGTTAGTAAAAATAAATAGCCAGTAATAATACATAATAAATACTTACATCACAGACTGTACAATGATAACGAGTTTCAACATGGCCTTTGCAGTTGTTACAAGTATATACAAAGCGATCCTGTCCCTGATTATGGAGCTCATATAACATTGACATAGATGAGAACTTGGCACGCCTGAGTGATGAAAACTCATAATGTCGTTCTCGAGCCATTGTTAGGAATGCATCACGGCCATCCATTAAATCACAATTAATAAATGGATCAGGATCTTGAATAGCCTAAAAAAATAATAATTCAATTTCAAAAGCAAACTTTGGACAAAATGTTAGCCACATTTAAAATCAAAAATAAAAAGTAACAAAGAACATACAGCTAAACTGGCAGCTGACTGTGCAGAGTGCAATCTGATGACAAAGAAAACTTCTTTGTGCTTTTCCATTGTTGCAAATATCTTTGCAGAAAGATCATTGCCTGTCTGAGGAGTATTAGACTTTTTACTGTTCTTCCTCTGACTAGCTTTTGACTTATTGGATTTTTTAGCTTTCTTCTGACCTTTCTTCTTGCCATCAGGACCAGTTTCACTCTCATCTTGTGTTGACATCATCTAGATAAATTACAATTCAGAAAACTTATGCTCACCAGTGGTGATGAAAAACTAATTAGTACAACAAAAAACAACAATTTGATCTAGCTATTAGAATTTGTTATGAATAATTTTAATAATAAAATAGAAGAACAAAACAACTCTTACTGCATTGGCAGCAGCTTCAGCTGCTTCTGCCTGCTTCCTCTTTTCCTCTTCCTCCTGGTCCAATTCCTTAATACTTTCTTCCAAAACATTGGGCCAGAAATCACCTTCAAAATAAGGAAGTTCTGCTGCAGAGCTTAGCTTGTCTTCAACAGCTTGTTTTAATATGTCCTACAACATTTCAATTCATAAATTGCAATAGGTAAACACTACAAATAGAAAAATCAATTTCTTCAAGACCAAAATACTTGCCTTGTAATCAAAAACTATCCGCTCAATGATTCCTTTATCAAGCATTTTTTTGTACCATTCTTGTAAACGTTTTGGTTTGGGAATTTTTTGCTCCACAGGATGACAATGAAATATATAATCATCTCCTTCAGAAGGAGGGCAAGCCCAAATATGTGCCATAGTGTAACTGAAAATTAAATTCACAATTGGGTGAAATTAAATTACACTTTTAACAAAAGATTGTAATGTAATCTTATTCACATTTTACTAGTAGAATTTACAAATCAAATATCTTATGATATATTTCAGCAATAAAATTACAAGCAATAATATAAATGGACAAATGAGAATTGACAATTAATTTACAGAAACACAAGAAGAAATATAATCTAATTCAATCACAACCTAGTTACTTCCCTACAAAGGAAGGGAATATTTTATACTTATATTCACAAAACCGGTTGTGTAACTATTATGATAACTGTATTATGCAGGTCAACAGCCTGTGGAAAAAAAACGTACTTCTAGCAACTTTCCAAATATCTCACATTCCATATTATATTTTCACCTTCTCTTTCACAATATAAAGGAAAGAAAATAAAGAATTTTAAAATTCTCCCCCTCCCCCCCAAGAATATCAGAATTTATGAATTTTAAATATTTAACAGAAGGTAACTTAATCTCAATTTCAAAGGATTTAATGTCTTATTGACAAGCATTTCGGTTTGGCCATTTTCTCAATAATTCTTTACTCCTAGGATTTTCATAACTGAAAATTTCTCAATTGACAGTTTTTAAATTGTCACATATCTTATTAAACAATCGAACACAATTTACATTGTATTATCTTAATTCTTAATTGCATTAGTGGGGATTCTATTAATTTGTTTCTTTTAGCAATGGTATTTTCTCATATTTATTTTGAAGGGTTACCTAATTAAATCTAATAGCTATTTTGAAATAAAATCTATTGATAATATATTTTTCCTTGTACAGCTTTTCAGATGGGCATCTTTCTTATTATTATAAATAATTTTAATGATTTTCATTCTTAAACTTAGAAGACATTTTATGTTTTTTTTAAGTTGCCAATGCCCAAAATAAGCCAAAGGATCAATAAACTTTTTTTTCCCTAGGCATTATTTCTATTTTATTAAATATAAAAAAATTAAGAACGGTGTATGGGAGGTCAATTTCAATACATGAATATATTATATTTTGGTCTATATATACTCCCGTAAACTTGACAACTTTCATTCCCTTAATTGTCAAACAATTGCATTTAGATCCAGTAATCCAGTAAAATCCAGATCAACCAGTAAAATTTGTCATGTTTTAAATAGCCATTTACATTCCCAGTAATGTTATGAGTTTTACTGCTGACGCCCAATTAAAAATCAAGGCAGATTGAGATTTTTAAGTGGACAAGTCAGTAATCTAAGCTGCAGATTTATAAACACTAAACAGAAGAAATAGGCAGCCAAAATAGGTATTTAAAATTGTAAAATAAGTATTTAAAAAGGCAATATAATCCTTATTTGTGTTCCTTATTTGTGCTAAAGATCTTGATTCTTTATTTCTCAAAAATTCTTTCAAAACTTTTTTTTTTTTAATTGTATCTTCAAAAAACCGAGCAAACTGTTTTGTGTAGGAGGGCACAACTATGCCATGCCTTGTTTTAGTGTCAAAAAACTACAGAGATTATGTCATTTGGCATATCTGTCAACAGAACAATCTAAAGGCATCATATTCTATCTAATATTACATCAGTCTCAAAATACTAAACTCCTATGAACCGTTTGTCGGGGCATCATAATGGAATTTGGCTGTTTCCAAATCTGCAGGGAAACTCCCAACGTTGCGGAAACACAACACAATATTTTATTTGTCTACAATAATAATTTTGAAAATCACATTTCACTCAAACATTAACACTTCTATTCGCAGACTTTAAATTTTACAATATGATGACAAAAATTCACATTGATCATCAATTTCAAGATTAAAAGACAGATATTGTAGTGTCATCAAACTAGAGCAAGCGCCTTGATGGAGAAAAAACTTTGTATTCATGTAATACATATTTATCAAATAAAAATAGTTTTAAAGTCATTAAGTATTGTATTTACAGTACAAAAAATTACAAATGCTTCCAACAAATAGTATAGGTAAAATAAAATAGTAAACATTGCATTGCGTATTCACAATGTTGGGAAGAAATGTGTTAAGTTTATATCTATTGATAGATAAGTGTAGAAATACAAAGAGCAAAGTTCATTTACTGATCTCGTGCATTTCTTCATTCTCTCCTACTGCTTACAATATTTATTCATTTGTTATTGTCAGAATTACACCATATCGTCCTGAGAATGTTCTAGGCTGGGTATGATTATTTCTAATTTCAAATATAATTAGAACTTTGGGAAAATTATTGATACAATCCAGGTTGCCTACATATTTCGAATGTTTCTATTATTGTGACATTGCTCCAGTGATATGCAACATCGCATAGTGAAATATGATTTACACTTTAGTTCAGATTCCACTATTATACCAATTAGTATACCACAGGAAGACAAATTCTATAACGACGAGCAAACAAGTATCTTTGTTTTTTTGGTTGTCAGTAAAAGTTAAACCATTCATATAATACAGCTTACAAAAATCATTTCCAATGAAGTGTTAATAAAACTTCGAATCATTGGGTGGTATGAATAAAAGTAAGCAAGTACTCTTTGCTCCAAGTTTCAGAGATCCTACTCAAGTTCAATAGCTGCATCTCTGAGCATACTCTCAACTGGTGAGCAAATGCTCAGAATTGGTATGAATAAAGTTAAGCATACTCTCTAGAGTGAGCATTTGCTCCAAAATTTCAGAGGGACCATAGTAGCTGACTCACGTTTGAAAAGCAAGGTTAAATTGGCAGTTTTTTTACAGTGTGTTGATATGCAGATGCAGTGGACTAAAAAAAACAAGATAAGGTGAAATTCTCGTTATGTAGACTATTAGAATCTTTGCCGATTTGAAAAAGGACACTGTATGGTTGGTACGATTTTTTACTGTGTTTGCTTTCAGGCGTGTTTTCATATCACATATCTTCTATGTTAATTGGCCATCGCTCTTTTCTACTTGGAATTTTTCAGGGTGATGTTTTTTCAAACTTTGTAATGTTTCGTTTTGGCCACAGTGTACCTCCGAAAGCTAGCTCTTTTCAAAAATAATTTTATATTTGCTTAGCATTTCGGCAAAAACTAGCTAGGCCTCTGACGCCTGTTTTCCGTTACTGCTATTCATATTCGAATTTTAAAAAAAGAGACAAGAAAACATTGCTCTTTAATTCGCACAAATGTGTGTGACACACATAACGTATGTAACCCCTTTGTTGCTCAAGAAACCAATTTTTAAAACTCTTAACCTGCACTATCACTTGTTCATGACGAGTAAATGCTCGCGAGACATTAAGTTCTTTGGAGACATACATACAAAGTTTTTATTCATACGAAATGGAGCTACTGCTCAGTGCCGCGGAGTAGACACACTTTGCTCCGGAACAAGTACTCCTGAGCAAGTGCTCATTTTTATTCATATGACCCATTGTTGAATAAAACTATCCTTTAAAGCTTTTTCTTTCTTTATTTATTCCAATGATAATCTTGTTAAGTATTGATTTAAAAAGGGTAATAGTGTTCATTTCATCATAAACCGGATTCAAAATGGGCGGATCTTTGTAAGAAACATAGAATTGGTAAATTTTGTGAGACAAGTAAAAAGTCCCACAATTTCCCAAAGAAGACGAGTATTATTCTTAAAAGTATATCATTAAAATTATTTTGTTTTAATTACATAAGAAAACGTACTTTCCCATCATTTACACTTTCTTGCAATTTATCTAATTTTTTCTTTATCTTTTGAAAGTGTGAAATGGGTTTTACAGAATGTTCTCTTTGGGAGCGACACGTACTTGCATAGGGATATACTTGAACACACTGAGTTTTAAGAAGCATAAGGGATTGCAAAAATCCTTCCATTGTTAATATCAGCAGTGCTTCCACTTGCAGCCATTAGTGAACCATTTTTTTCTTCATAAATTATCTCATTATTGTTCATTTCATAAGTCTGTTCATTTCATAAGTCAGAGGCTAATTTCACAACTCTTCATTTCCAACCCCTTTTTTTGAAAATATCACAACCAGCGAAAGGATTGCATTTTCCAGGTTGAGTAACACTGATTAAACCTCGCCATTTATACATATTTATTTAAAGCCCAAAAAGAAATTTAAAAGACTTTCAATCCATATCAATACACAAGTTTAAGACTGTTGTCATGGCATCCTCATTTTGACAATTTGGCCTTGTACATTGTATCTCTAGACATATTGTGGTGCTTGATCATCCAAACGTTTTCTTCCAAGTTGAAAATCATAGGAATCTATGATTATTTTGCTAACTGAAAGGAGCACTTTTGTAATTAACAACCCGAAACAAGAAAGTCATGACTGACTAAGGACTTGGAAAAGACATTCAAAATTATAAAAAATAAAGTGTTGAGTTAACTGTAACAAAAGTTCTTACCCAAGTTGTTTCACATAGTCAAGATAGCCTAGTAAAATTTCGTGGTACACAGCTGTCCTATACTGACGAGGCCTGAAGAAATGTACTGAATCCAAATATGCAATATATACACGTCGAGTATTTGGGGTGGGGCACTCAGATCCATACTCTTGCACATGCATGCCAAAAAAGCATACATCAGTACCATCAACTTCTTCAAAAGCAAATAGTGCTTTTGCACGGTATGGAAACTGCTCAGCAAGGTCTCCAGTATCCACAAACCTACAAAATAATTTATTTGGAAAATTATATAATACATTTTTAATAGCTTTAGAAACATACATTAAAAAAAAAAACAGTTATCATACCTGTTCCTCATTCCAGGTTTCACTTCCACTATTTTATCAGAACTTGACACTACTCTAATGAAAACTTCTCCAGCACCAGCTTCCTTTTTCTTCAAGAAATTGTTTACCCTTGTTTCAATATATGTCCCAAGTTTAGTAACAGGAAGTCTCTTAGCATTAAATTTATTTTCTTTTCTTTTCATGCCTTTCTTCTTCAGACAATTATCACAAGTGAATCTAGAAAAGTAAATGGATTTTAGAATTCAACTATTCAAACTACCAAAAGATTTCAGCAAAAATACTCAGACGGAAAAGAGTAAATTCATACCCTTGTGGCCAGATTTGTTCCAAATGGAGTACACATATCTGATGAAGCTTTCGACCACAATCTGTACATTCTACAAATGGCTCCAATTCCAAATGATCATTTTTCATTTCTTTAAATTGATCCTTCTTTATGGTCCTGTGTATTAAAAAGTCAATCATTAAGGAATGACATTGTAATGTTTAAATACTATTTACACCTATAATTTACTACAACAATGAAATGGAAATATATTAAGTACTACAGTATCTCAAAAATAAATAACACAACTATGTTGATCTTCTGAACAAAAAATGAAAAACTTACGTTTGTGGCTGCGTGGGGTCGTCTCCAAGTGTAACCGTATCTCCAGGGATGTCATTGAAGCATTTCTGACAGAAGGTATATCTGTCGGAGAGAAGACCATATGTCTTAAGGCTGCGGGTTCAACCCCACCAACACATCAAGCATAATACCCGAGCAGCCAGTCACATTCACATTATAGATTAACAGCCAGGTAATTGACAGTATTCAATTGAGGCAGGCAGAGGAGGAAACAGGTTGGATAAAACAAAGAAAACAAAAAAGCTATGTAGCAGACAAAAAAATCCATGTCCTCAAGCAAGGGTGTAATAGAAACCAAGTTTCTCTGAATGATAGAAAAAAGCAATCAATTCCTCTCAAACATTATGCAAATGTGTAAAGAGCATGCAGTACAATACATAGTTTTGGGATGGTACTTTCTTGTGGTTATGAAAATGGAAATGTTAAGTACTCTGCATTCATTCACCATGCAATTACAATTTCTTTATCATTTTGCGTATTGTTAACATAATTTACTTGATCAACTACTGTATGTCTCTCTCAACATATCAATCCAAATTGTACACGAAAGCTTGATGAAATTTTGAAACAGACATTTAAAAATCTCAAACAATTTGCTATTCAGAAAACTTGGTTAAAAGTTAAAACTATCAGTGGTAATGTTTCTGTCAATCTAAAAAGATATGGACTTGACAATAGATAAAAGAATAATCATTAATCATGCTTATTACAATATAAATGTTCAGAAATATACAAAAATATTATATATATATATATATATATATATATATATATATATATATATATATATCCCAGTCATAAAACAATGAAAGGTTGTAATTCAGTAATATTGAATTATTTAATGAAAGCATTTTAGGTTTATTCTGAACAAGACTGAGCCAACAAAACAGCATCACTATCCATTGAATAAAAAATCAAGAGTAATAATTTATCAAGTAAGCAAGCATTTTAACAATTTGGAAGACCACTAACTAATACTTAAACAACACTCACCAAGTGAATAACTCAGAAGCATGCTATATATTTATTTTTAATTGAAGATCAATGAAAAGCTTGTTTTTGCAATTCATGCTTGATATCACATGCGCAAAACATGCATGAAATGAAATTGGAGAGGAAGGATGACTTTTAAACGCAGAAGCATTATACTGTTGAGTTGCAAAAATTCAAATTTTGATATGCATTTAACAATTGCAGATTTCAAGATTAAATACTTTTTTGCATACAATGTGATTGTGGATACTGAAAATTACACTATTTGAAAAGTCAAGAAAAGAAAAGCTCTTCCTTCATCAAAAATTAAATCTTGAATACAGATAAAGATAAAATTTAACAAATGAATGCTCTGAACAATGTGGTTTACAACACTGAAAATGTAATGAATTAAATTAATATTTCTTTTTTTAAAAAAAAAGTAAAATTAATGAGTCTTCAAGAAATCGAGTTTTATTATGAACAAAAATTACAATCTAAAGGGCTAATTCTTTTTAATATTACATTATTTTGGAGAAAATTAATAATAATAATAATAATAATAATAATAATAATAATAACAATAATAATAATAAACTAGTTGAATCTATGTGAACGTACTGCACATTGTAAATCTGTTTTAAAAGTGAAAATAGTTTCATACTGGGCCCCACCTTCAAATGACAAGCCCCTGACTATATTACAGCATCATACACCTGGTATTGCGCACAAGCATACTAAGATCGCTAAATATTGGGATTAAATTTCACAGAAAATCAATGTCTCTTCAATTTACAGTGAAATATTATTACAGTCTCTATTCCTTCAATTTAATTTTACATATTTTTTGAGGTACTGCTAACAAACTCTTCTAATCTGTTTCCTACATCATTATCCGCAAACTTGATTCTCCAATCAGCAAAAGCACACATGGTTCCGTACACAATTTCTTAAAAATTGCCAAAATAATCTCATCCATCCTTAGCTTATTATATTAAGTGAGAATGATGTAGTAGTAGTAGTAGTAGTAGTAGTAGTAGTAGTAGTAATAATAATCTTTGGAATGGCTTGTGACTATTATTTATTGCCTACAGAGAATTAAACAAATCTTTCTGTGGATGAACATTCTTGAACAATTTTTGCATAATATGTAAGAAAGCAAAAGCTAATACGGATGTTCCTCTAAGGAATTAAAATGTGAACATTTACTTTGCAAAATATCCAAGTAAAGACCATACACAAATACGGGGTAGAAACAGTCCCCATTAGATTTCAGACAGTCAGGATTGATACTGCAGGGAATTGAACAATTAAAAATATATAGTCTTCACAACTTTTTTAATAAAGACCACATTTACATGTACTCAATGATTTTATTTCCCACAGAATCAATTCTGACAGTCCAAAATCAAAAGGGACAAATTTTCCCCAATATTATGAGTGATAGTCACAATTGTTTTATATCATAAAAAGCCTTCACACACAAATGAGAAACACACACCACTTATGTGAATTAAATGGTAAATATCAAATTCTGAATGCAGCGTAAAACAAACTATACATCACCACCCACCCAAACAAATAGAGAAATGTCACTATAATAAAAACACACATTCACATTCATCTCACACACAAACACACATATACTTAAATCACCATAGAAACCTAATCACAAGATACTTGAATTGGAAACTATAGCATGAAAAGCATAAGAAATTACTTTTAATGACTGAAGCAGAAGAAAATATTTAAGGGGAAAGTTAAAAAATATTCAAATTAAAACTACAAAACAACTCACTCCTTAGTTCAAAAGAATTAGAATTTGGACATAAAGGCAAGAAAGAAAAAGCAAATAAATAAAAAAGAGAGAGAGAAAAATAGTAGGGGGGAAAAAAACCCTGATGGCAATGAACTGAAAATCTCAACTTTTCATGAACATTGTCCCAATTTTTAAAATAATTTTTACAATTATCAATGATTTGAAAAATGATTGGGGCAAGTTCATGATTGATGTCACTGTATAATGTGACCTTTCCTGGTATAGCAAATGTTAAGAACTCTAGCTACAACAATACAAATATCATGCATATACTACATTCAAATTTTTCTTTCTGGAATTCTCTTTATTTTCACGAAACTGGATGAAACATAAATAGCCACAACATTATGCATGCCAAACATAGATATTGTATTGCCATACTGAGAAGATTATTTTTAAGTCTAATTTGGTAAATGTCAATGTTGGTGCGAAAAATTTTCTTAAATTTCAATTTGAACACTAAACTCAAATCTTTTTCAAAACCTAAATTTTAACTACACCTTTAGTTGACTGTTGAAGTTGCTTTATATCACCTTAGTAAATAAAGACATTAAATATATTCTTTTGACTACGAATTCACAATGTGTGATAATGTTTTTTCAGAATGTGTGAATATTTTTATTTAACAACAGAATGTGCCATTTCTTCATTACAAATATTTCTATTTGCTAAACAGTGCCTGCATTTACAATACAAAACCGTCATCAGTTATTATCTCAAAACATTGTTTTTGAATTGGACTCTATAAAATATAATTTAATACTCACATGGAATGTTATTCCCTTCTGTACATTACTTTTCTCATCATCGTCATCATCAGAAGTTCATGGGCAGAGGGATGAACGGAGCAGGATGGCAGAGGAACAGGGATTAAGGACCTGTGCATACCGAATAGAAGTAACAAGTGAGGGCACTAATGTCTATTAAAACAGATGCCACCGATCGAAATGTAGGACAAAAGTAATTTATCAGTAAACATCTTACTTTGAGAAAATCATGAATATCTGCACATATTTTACTTTCAAAAATACTATTACACTTGATTTGTGATAAATTGAGGGATATATTTTTGATAATTAAAAAAGAAAAATAGTTATTGCAGAAGTTACTTTTTGTAATAATGTGAAGAGTTATTAAGATGGTAGGTAAATTTGTAACTTCAGTATATTTCTATATTCACCAAAAACCTTAGTATGAATGTCAGGGCACTTACAAACAAAAAAGGTTAAAATTTTCTGGAAGAAAAATTAACTGTACAAGCTTAATATTGTGATTTTTCCACTGAACATGAAAATATTAGAAATTGTGTTCAAAGAATTATCACACATCAATCCTAACCATAGGTCTATCTCAAGAAAACAGAAAAGACAATTTTGATGATTATGAAATCAGAATGAGGAAAAATAAGTCTAAGAAACATTGGGACTAATTGCTGTACTTTCCATTGGGTCAATTTTTACCCCAGATTTATCAATAGTGTTTGTTACTCAAAGTGCTCTAGCCTAGAGCAAAAATTCTCAGCCCACAAAGGTAAACGTTCCTTGTCAAAAGAAAAGAAAGAGAAAAAATTACTATCCTTTTAATACTTCAATATTTGAAAGCTACATCCCCAAGAAAGTGAATTGAAAACAAAAAGGCTTTCATGCATTCATTAGATAACTATTTGAATTATGAATTTAATTTCTTGCAAGTATTGCTTATTTCTTCCTCTATTCAACCAAATGAACAATTTTTAAATCTGCTTTTCCCAAAACCTAGTTAACATCCAAAAGCTTGAGAATAAGTATTGATTGAAATGTGAAGATAATTGTACAGTATTTAAAATGTTTTCAAAACAAGGTAGATGCACTTATCAACAAAAATGCAAATATGACATTGCAGCAAGACAAATTATATTAATTATTTATTGAATAAACAGAATGTAATTCGTTAATTGTTTGATAATTTTCACTATAACCATCAGTGTGATCTTCCTTTCTGCAATGTGACATTGAATATACTTTCCCTGGTGTTAATATAACTTGCAAAACATCTCTTTGCTACACATTTATAACAAATTACTACTTACAAGGTATAATAAAAAAACAAAGAAACAAAAATTATTGTAAATTAAAAAAAAAAAAATATATATATGTGTTTTTGTGCACACAAAGTTTAGCTGAACTACATGAGTCTTTAACAAGGGACTCCCTCAATTTTCTTCTAACACAGAATTCAATTCTTTTTGTTGTACAGGGAAAAATGATCAAGGGGGGCTAAGAAATGTAGAATATGTACCTTCACTTGTTACTTCTTTTCACTATGGATTGTGTTCAAGAAGAGAGTATTCCAAAATAGTCATGAAGTTTCTTTTAAAAACTGAAGTAAATAAATGAAAGAATAATTTTCTTGAGTTTCATTTAGATTCATTTTTAGGTTCAGGGACTAGTAAATGTTCTGCCGATCTACTTCTCAATAAGATTAAAAGAACATTCATACATACTTTCAATTTTTACATTTCAGAGTGTTTTCCAATGAATGTGTACATCACTTAATTCATTGCGAAATCGAAGAATAAAAAAAAAATATTTATTAGAGAAGGTGCTCTTTGTGTCATTTGCAGCCATGAAAAATAAATTTGTTTAAAATTTTTGAAATAATCTGTTTTTTTTCCTTTCATTTACTAAACATTTAAAAAAATTGTAAATGGGCATTAAAAGTGGGCTGTGTCATGACTTATTTATTCTAAAAATAGCATTTTATTGCACAATTCTAGAAGTCATTTACAAAAAAGGATTTAATGCTTCAAGTAATTATCATAACTTATCTCTGAACATTTTTAAACTTTAAGACTGTTATGTAGCTCACAAGATTATATAGCAATATTCTATGTTTTACATGTGTATGAGATAAGTGGAGCCCAGATATCAAGACATTTATTTTGCATAAAATGGCAATTATTTGGTCTAGAATAAAATTAAGTTTGGAGTCATAATTTTGTGTCGTATGAAGTCAAAATAATTTCCTATGTTTCAATATTTAAAAATAAAAAAAAAATTAAAAAATTTCAACATAATGATTATGAATTTGTTTCACTGGTGATGTTGGCTCGACAAGTGTGGATTGAATTTATTTTTTTAAATCATTGAATAGTATCAGTGAAAGTACTGCTATTCTTTCCATTCTAATATGTATTAATCACCAGCACTGAAGTACAAAATGTTTGGAGAACTGTACTCAAAAATGATGAAAGATCTTACTCAATCATAAAATACAACTCCATGTAACAGAAGAATGCTTGTCAGCATCAATGATAGGAATCCAAGTTCCTCGAATGGTATAATCTAATTTTATCTTAGATGTTTGTATTTACTGACGCATTAATATTACCTGCCTGATATTGCCTCTCTTACAGAAGAAGACAAAAATCTTGAAGAATCCACTTTCTGCCAAGGTTTGGAGAGAGATTTCCTGCTTCACCGAGATCAGAGTCAGGGAAAAGGAAAATAGTGCTAATAATTCAAAATTACTCACAAAGAAACAATAATATTTTGAAACAAGGGCACATGAAATAACATAGATCTTATATTGAGGAATAGATTCCATTATATAAGAAATCTCTCTTAAATAATGTTTTATGATAGTTGAACAAATTTTGAAAATGTGCATTTCTTGAAAATTCAACAATGACTGAAAATCTTCTTGAGAAATTTTTAATAATCACAAATTTCACTCAAAATTACACAAAAACTATTACCTTGAAACACATTGTACAAGACAAAATTTTAACAGATAATTTCAAATAATACACTTAATAATAATAATAATAATAATAATAATAATAATAATAATAATAATAATAATAATAATAATAATAATAATAATTTCAATAATGTAGATCTAGGAGGGGAAAAAACAAATTGTAACTTTTGCAATTTTAAAAAATTCAGTGGTTTTACTGAAAATCAGACCAGTGGCTTTTTTATAAGCAAACAAACTATGAATAAAATTGGAGCATTTTTCAAAAATTTTAAAAACGGGTTACATCTAAAGTTACTTAATCGTAGTTCTTAAAATTATAAGATTCATTTCAAATTTCAGAGACTGTAACATCAGCCAGATTGAATTTGTTGAAAATTGAAGGAATATCAATTTTGGTGAAAATTCATTTGTGTTATTTACAGACTGACATGAAGTTTTGAGAAAAATTATAATTTGTCAATGTCAGGGATCCAACGTTCAATTTTTGTCAAAATCTCAGCATCAGTAATTGAAGTCGTGCACAATTTTTTCACATTATACACAGCTTTTGTGTAATTTTGAAAGAAACCTTGACATGTTTTAAAAAATACCTAAAAAGATTTTAGGCAAAAATCAACTTTTTACTTCAACGTTTGGGATAGGGGCACATACACTGAATTCTTTTGTACAAGTGTCATTATTTTATCAGAACTTTTGAATTTTCAAGAATTTGATACTTGCATTGGCTTTAATAATTTGCATGTTCATATTTAAGTTAGAGAGATATTTTATAATTTAAAGTCATTCATTTTCTGGACACACCTGCTTCAAATATTATGTTATGAAGTTTCTAGTAATCTCAAACGTTTTTACAATATCACAGGTAAAAGGAGAACTGTGGGCACAAAAACTGATAGGTCAGTGGAATTCACAGTGGCCTCAAAAGTTGAAAAGTGGAGCTGGAGGAAATTGGGGGAGAGGAGGGGGGCAAGGGGAGGGAAGCGGGGGGAGGGGAGGGAAGCGGGGGAGGGGAGGGAAGCGGGAGGAGGGGAGGGAAGCGGGAGGGGAGGGAGGCGGGAGGGGAGGGAAGCGGGAGGATGAGGGGAGGGAAGCGGGAGGAGGGGAGGGAAGCGGGAGGAGGAGGGGAGGGAAGCGGGAGGAGGAGGGGAGGGAAGCGGGAGGAGGAGGGGAGGGAAGCGGGAGGAGGGGAGGGAAGCGGGAGGAGGAGGGGAGGGAAGCGGGAGGAGGAGGGGAGAGAAGCGGGAGGAGGGGAGAGAAGTGGGAGGAGGGGAGAGAAACGGGAGGAGGGGAGAGAAACGGGAGGAGGGGAGAGAAACGGGAGGAGGGGAGAGAAGCGGGAGGAGGGGAGAGAAACGGGAGGAGGGGAGAGAAACGGGAGGAGGGGAGAGAAGCAGGAGGAGGGGAGAGAAGCAGGAGGAGGGGAGAGAAGCGGGAGGAGGGGAGAGAAACGGGAGGAGGGGAGAGAAGCGGGAGGAGGGGAGAGAAGCGGGAGAAGGGAATGGGAGGGGCTTCCTCCACACTTTCTATTCAAGAAAATGAATAAGTTGAATAAAAAATATATGTACAAGAGAACCTAACATTTTGTGATATTACATAATGGCATCAAGTTTCTGATACTAGACAGTAGCATCTGCAGAAAAATCTGAAGGTAAAGGGCAAATAGAAATTGACCTAGAACATATCTCCAAAATAATAATCACAAACGAGGTCTTGAAGAATGTTTAGGAACTAAAATACTGTAACTGGCAACATAAGAAATATTGTAGTAGAATTTGACAGATCTCTTTCTGTAAGTGATCAATAGATGTGTGCAAATCAACTCGTACAAGAGGTGGAAAGGTTGCTTTAAATAGTCAATGTGCTGTCATAAAATAGATGTACTTTATGCATTAACAATACGCATACCCTCTTTGAAATTTTAATGAGCTACATGAAATGAAATGTGGCTGACCAAGAATAACAAACACAGTGAAACTGTATATACGTTTCGCACTTATAGGTTTTTCAGGTATATACATTGTTTTCTGTATGTCTCTGTTAAATTCCTATACTACCCTTCCTAATTATTTCAGATATGAATTTTGTGTTAATACTTCTTTTATACTTCCACGTCCATAATAAAAGTCATTTTAAAACCCTATATAACCCAAACAACATAGGTGACCAATAAGTGAGAACATTTACATTTATCATAGAGGAACCCCTAAGAATTTTTGTGTTGAATTCAGTATTCTGGTTCTCTAATTTTACTTCTTTGCACAGCGTTTCAACTCCCCATTTTTGACAAAATTACCAGATGGACAAATAGTGGGGTTAGTGTCATCCGGTGCGGCGCGGCATAATGTCAACCAACATTGCATGTTAAAATTCGGCGCATTTGAAGCAAATATTGAAACACAAGGAAATCAAAGACTTATAATAACAATTTGACTTCACATAACACGCATTGCTGATTAACATTGTATCTTATGCAAAACGGCACATGAGCTCTCTTGCCAACGTGCGTCGCACGTTGAAAGCTAGAAAACATGCGTTATGACGACGTGCGTTGTAGCTTGCCACCATAACATACGTCACCGTAATTGCTTGTGTGCCATAAGACAGTGTTAATTTACAACACGGGTTAAGAGACTCGTGTGCGCAGACATCCACGCAGCTGATGTCATCAGCGTTAGGTGACGGGCGTCAACGCAACGCTCCTGAGACATATACCTTAAGGACTGGCTGAATGAAGGGCGAATATCAGTGGTATCTTTTCCACCGGGTGTACCTAGATCTGGTCCGCATGTTTCCTAAGTAACAAGTAATGCACTTCAACTTCCAGACTCAGTCAGGTTTTTGTCCAATTTCCGTGATCCACTAAGCACATCTGAGATGGCCCCTTGTGTTGCTTCTGGACATAAATGTAGTTTCATCTCTTGCTAGTATTGGTAGGAGTAGTCTGGTTTTAGTGGTGGTGGTGTGTGTATGTGTTACTATTTTGTTAGCAATACAAAAATGAAATAAAATCTGCAGTTTGTTTACTTGATGCAAACACGTTTTCTAGAACTTGGTAACTAAAAATGTCTAATTATCAAAAGTTGCTAATTTTTGGTTCTTTTGAAACTTGTATTCATCATTTAACTACTTATAGTTTAAATGTTGGGAAGAAGTTCTCGAGCTCAAGGAAACATGCGAAATGTTATTTCTCCCCCATATGTCACACACTTGTTTTTCCTGTTCTTTGACTAAATATCATCAAAACTAACATTGGTGGAGGACACCAATGCAAAAATACCAAGATTTTGTTTTGTTCATAATATTCAATTTCAGTTATGCATTTTTCTCACTTACTTTCCCCCCCCCCCCCTTCAGTCCCCTGAAAAACGTAAGTGAGGTTTTACTATATTACTTTTTAGTATTTTCCGCCTACTGTTTTCAGAGCAAATATACTTCATTCCAAATTAACGCAGCTATTCCCGCCATTGTCATTAGATTACTACAATTATTGTCAAGCCATTCCAAAGATTTAAAATGCACTGTTGTTTTTCCACAATCTCACAGTATCTATCACACAGCATATACTTTTTAATTCAGAATAGGTTACAAAGAATCATGGTAAAGGTTAAGCACATCCCAGCCAATCGAAAACAATATATACAACTTCCCACATTGATGTCTTTACAAACAAGTTAAAAAAACATATCACTCTCATAAGAAGATAAGCATTTTAACATTACTCAGTTGCCTTTTCCTTTCATCATTGTAATAATTTGAATGTATTCTGAACCAACTAATTGAGAATGATTTTTTATGGATCAGAACACACAATTTTAACATAGCACTTTCAAAAAAATTACTAGAATAAAGCAAAGATTTTCGAAAGATGACTAAGGAGAAATGATTGCATAACAAAGTTTTAGCAAGCTGGCCGTTTAGATTCAATAGTATCATTTGGTGTTAATTAACATCATGCAAAGTGATACGGAATTAGTGTCCCAGTAATTATCATCTTCAAATTAAATGACAAACAACTTTTATAATGAACAAAAAAATTACTTCAATTTTTGGCATTTAAAGGGAGAAAATGTGAACTAATTGGGAGGTTTCATAATCAACAGTACAATATCCATGTGTAGGCTAACATGTACCAAAGAATTTTTCCAAAATTTACATTTTTCTTCTGAAATTTCACCATGGGATACAAAATAAATTCAAGGAAAACTTGAATGGATAGCAAAACAACATTCCCGAAACAATTCACAAACATTTTTGATGCTAGCAGTTCAAATTCAATGACAATTGCAAATCTTGCACATTGGCCAAGACGCAGTTTCATGCATTTAATATTGCTCACCTATTCTGGTAACTGTAGTACTTTGCATCACGAGGAATAGTACACAACTGCTTCCCATAGCAACACAATACTTGAGGGTTGAAGGTATACTTTCTACCACAACAATAACCCAAGGACTGCATCACTGGATCTATTTCTTGCTCAAATACTTCAGAGAGCTGTTAACAATAACCCATTTCATTGACGATAATGCATCTCCATAAGGACATAGTTAAATAATAGGGGGAAAATATTTTTATTTATCACAATTTCAGTGAAGAATGATAAATACAATACTACCTTAGTGCAATATCGGTAGACACGTGATGTTTTACGATTATAGAGCCAAGCATTGTCAAACATTAGCCATACATCATCTACATATTCCCATGGGTCTGAATATTGACCAGTATCCAGTTTTCGTTTCACAGTTGAAAGGTCCATTGCCTTTTTCACAATATCAAAATAATCAGGTATTCCAAGGGCCTGAGGATCAACAGGTTGTCGAAATGGCAATGACTCAGGATCCTGACGATATAATTTCTCTAATGTAGGCATAAGTGCTTGGCGAAGTTCATCAGGCTTGAACACTGCACATAGAAAGAATTCCTTAAGAAAAAATTGTATACACATTTTTTATTTTAACGCTGTATATTTCCCCATCCACAATCTACAAACATTTCCCTATCTAAAAACAGATGTGTGTGTTTGCAAAAAGTTGCACAGTAATGGACTCACAGCATTTCTTCTTCTTTTCCGTACCACTTGGTGTGCCACCACCTTGAATGGGCTCAGGTACTGGTGGTTTAATATCAGGGGTAGCATTTTCACCCATACTAGAAGCAGACATTGGCGTCATTGGCTCCTCTTTGATGGCATGTTCTTCTGGAAAGAAATTAAACATTCTTTTATAATTCAAAGAAATTGAAAGAACACCAACATCACCTTACAGAATAGAAAATATCAATCAGCAGGTGTATGTGAAGAGAAATCAAGCAATTTTGTTTTGATTAAAATACCTATGAATAAAAACAACAACAAAAAAAATCACATTACCCTTAATAGCTACAGAGTTTTCTGTTGTTGCACTGCATTCATCCATTGGTTCTGTTTTGGGTTCTGTTTTAATATTCTCAGCGTTCATTACTTTCCCACCCCCACCACCATCATGTCTATGATTCATATCCACATCAGGTTCTTGTTTTATTTCTATTTTCATTGAACCATTCTCTGATTCATTCGGAATATTATCAAGTTTTCCTTTGGTAGTTGGTGGAGGTGAATCATCATCCTGAAAAATATACACAATTAAGCTAATGTCTCAAAGGGAGTCATCAACAACATACCAACATGAAACTGACATACCTGATTCAAGGCTGCTGTAATTGCTGCCATCTGGCTGGACATTGTACTAGATTTATTGGTCTGAACTAAACTTGCCCGCTCCGCACTAGACATTCCCTTGCCAAGGCTAGCTAAATGCTGTTGGTGGCTCATGGCTGCTGTTGAAGTTGTTGTAGCATTTGACATGGAATTTGAGGATGCTGTAACGATTTGCAAAGATGTTGGTGGGACAGCACTGGTTTGTACTGGAGTAGGTGTACCACTGACAGGAGTAGGAGTGGAGGATGCCAACTGCAGGGACTGTTGCGTTTGCTGTGGCTGCAGCAAACCAGGAGGAACTAGTGCCGAAGCAGTCGATGTGGGCTGCTGAGGAATATTACTATTAGTACCTGCCAAAGGAGCAAGACCAGGAGATGGACCACCAGGAGTTGTGACTGTGGCCACCTGTGGACCAGTAGAAACATCCATGGAGGTGGGTGTGGAAGAAGGTGGAAGAGAAGGTACTCTGGTTGTAGCAGCTGCAGCTGTAGCGAATTGAGACTGCAAATTAGTGAACTGGGTTGTCGCAGGTTGCTGAGCAGGAGCAGTTGGACCAGCATTGGAATTTGCTGCTGCAACTGCAGCCATCTGAGCCTTTATTAACTGTTGCTGTTGCTGCTGCTGCTGTTGCTGCTGCTGTTGTTGTTGTTGTTGCTGTTGTTGTTGTTGTTGCTGCTGCTGCTGTTGTTGCTGCTGTTGTTGTTGTTGTTGTTGTTGTTGCTGCTGCTGCTGTTGTTGTTGTTGCTGCTGCTGTTGTTGCTGCTGCTGTTGTTGGCGCTCAGGGAACTGTCCAGCAGGACTACTTGCAAGACCATTATTGAACTGACTAGTGGCAGTAGGAGCTGCACTGGTGGTTGACGAGGCTGCAGACCCAGGGCCTTGACCAAATGGAGAGAGACCAGCACCTGACACAGTAACAAGACCTCCAGCGCCTTGAGGTGTGCCTGCACTGCTGTTTGGACTTGGGCCAGATGGTCCAACAAGCATATTTTGTTGTTGTTGTGGCTGCTGCTGCTGCTGCTGTTGCTGCTGTGATGTCTGTTGCTGCGTTTGAGGTGGTTGAGTTTGTTGCTGTGTAGAATTCTGAGCAAACTGCATACGATTTTGAGTGGTAAGTGTTGGCAAACCAGCACCATGGACCATACCTGAAATAAAATATAAAAAAAGCTTATAATTTTTTTTCCAAAAAGATATCAGACTTTCATTTGTAATTCAAAAATAATTGTTTGAAATTCAAAGATGTAATAAAAGGCAATGGGAGAGGAGTATGAAACTTTTATTCATCAGTATGCATGCTCTAGAAACATAAGAGAATGTGGGCAATGACAGTTTATATGCACAAATAAATTTCTTTCAATTAAATAACTAAAATAACAAAAATACTAGTGGGGTGCTGAAAAGAATGCAAATAAAAAATTGAAAAGTGTAATTACCATGAGTGTGGTACCTAACATCACTACAGAAAAAAACCCTTTGAAAGTACAGTAGAACCCCCTTAATCCGAAATTTCAGATAATCCAAACAAAATTCAGGATGGAGAAAAATAAAAAAAATTAATACAATGCTTATTTGTAGTGTAAAAACAAAATTTATAATTACTGTTGGAGTGAGCTACTAGGAGGTAACTACGATGCATATCATGTGTTTATGTAGCAGTAATTTTTTGCTGTAAGAAACTGAACCTGCTTGATGATGCAATCCCTATGCTACATTGCCATTTTCTCACATTGCATGCTACATTGCATTGTGTCCGGTAATCCTAAAGATGTTTTTGTATATGTACAGTACATTTTTTCAGATAATCTGAACATTTCCACATCCGAACAGAGCACACCCTCAATTAGTTTGATATACCAGGTTTCTACTGTATTGAAATTCAATTATATAGAGTTTGAGATAAGTTTTCTATTTGCATTAGGTTGTGTGGATGATCGGAAAAACAAGATATTGTTTTCTTGAAGGCACTCTTAATATTTTGAACTTTAGAGATTCATTTACAACTTAGATTTTATAAATAAAAGTATATATTTTCTCCTAATGTATTCTAATGTTCTCAAAGAGAGGAATACAATAATATAAGTAATGTTAATATTTAGAAACAAATTAGAAAATGCATTTTACATTTCTTCTGAGCTTGCATGCACATATAGTTCTAATCTTTTGCTTTGTACATTAAATAGCAGGAAATTCAATTGTTAAAATTTTGAAAACACCTTCTGCAATTGAAAAAATCATTTTTTAAGCATTACTGATAACACAATATCCCCTGAATAATTAGTTTTAGAAATGTATAAAAACACTATGTGAGACAGGAAACTATATTATTATTGTTGTTGTTGTTATTATTATTGTTATTATTATTATTATTATTATTATTATTATTATTATTATTATTATTGTACACGAGTTAATAACAGAAAACATTTTTAATTAAAGGATTAAAAAAATACTTTTCAATTATTATTTGGAAGAAAACCACAATTGGTTTATAACAAGTTGGAAAAGAATGTACCACTGAATATTGGAACCAGAAAAGGTACTGCTAATTACAACACAATAACCTTTGCCCTCCTGCAAAGCATAACCTTATGTAACAGTCTGATAGAATGCTTCTCAAGGACAACACATTGCAGATAAGGAAAGATTGCAAAAAGCAGCATGATAGTTTCCCAAGAGTCAAATCAACAATGATCTTCATGAATTATACCATTTAAATATCAATATGACAATGCAATAAGCTACAATAAAAAAATAAAATGTGAAAAAAGTACCTAAAAAAGAAAGTAACATACGGAAACAACAAAACGTTATGAAAGTTAAACAAGTCTAAAACAGAACAAAAAGTACATCATGTTTTGAAACATTTTGAAAAATGCCAAATCCGTTTTTCTCAGTATCTCTACATCAAGAAATGAAAGAAAATTTTCACAAACATTACAAATCAAATCAAATTAAATTAAAAACATAACCATCCACATTCATAATTACAATTAATTTCTCTACAATTATTTTAAAATTTTACGCCCAAGCTCTCTTAGAAGCAAAAACTAAAATTTGAGTTGAATAAAACACATGTGTAAATGGCAGATCAAATTTCCTGTGCTATCAAAAAGTAACAGCAGATTGCATGGTTTTCATCAAAGAAGCTGACTTGGCAGACAACTCTGAGAACAGATAATCAATCATTCATACTCAACATGAAATTTGTGATTCAATTATAGTAATTAATAATGGACTTCAAAAACAAAAATGCTACTGAACAAAACCACACAAAATGATTTTCCAAAATGTAGCATGCACACTGCTCATGAACCAAGTTCTCTTGTAAAATGCAGCAATAAATTAAATATTTTTACAAATATAGACTTCACTGTAATACTGCAATAGTGTATATTATAAATACAGATACACAGTGTCATGGTTCTTAACATCCAAGGAAAGTATTAAAAATGCTCTTCCTATCACATGTGAATGGCAAATATTTAGTGGTGGTGGCTTCTTCCGTAAGTCGCACAAATTCAGCTATATCATAAGCAATGTTGCAATGAGTATGAGAATTCAGTTGGTAAATGCAATATGAGAATGGGCACAATAACATCAAATATATGCAGTCAAAATAGGCATATTTAGCAGTCAAAATAGGCATATTTAGCAGTCAAAATATGAACCGTTTCATTGTTTGTGGATTTCCCACCGTATTCCTGTGTGTCTAAAATATATACCAGAAGACACCTCTCACATAACCAGAGGCTGCATAGTTCTCTTTCAATTTCTGCGCACATTTGAGTTCAGAGATCTATTCTTGTAAAATTTCTATATATACGCATTTTCATAGACTCCACACTGGCTGCACTGAAGTGAGCATAGTGAGTATTATTTCAGTGGTATTCCTTGAATGTTGCCAATGCCTATTGGTAGTTATTAGTTGTTTTTTAATACTGTGAATGTACAGTAACAAAGAAAGAGGTATTTACAAAATTTTACAATATCTCCTTAAGGTTTTTATTTACACACACACACACACACACACAAAAGATTAAAGACCCTTTCTGTCATTTATACACAAATTGTTGATTGTCATTAAAAATTTAATTCCTGAAGTTGCTATTTTGGATCATTTGAAGACAAATGTTACAGAAAGAACCATTGAATTATGAGAAAATTCTAAATAAAGCTTTTTTTTTAAACACTTATATTTCTCATATAATTGTTAAAAATATCCAAATTTACCATCTGTGAAGGATGTGCGAAGAGAGAGTAACTTTTATAAAGACACCTGGAAGCCCATCCTCAGTCCATTCTCACCACCCATCCTTGGCGCCCGTTCCCACCACCCATTCACATCTCACTTATCCCTGTTGTCTTTGGGCCTGATCTACACTCCGAAAAATGTATTGCCAAATTCTGAAGAGGAATAACAAAACAAATAACTGAAACATTTTCAAATCAATCATTTGAGGAAGGAGTATTTCCAAAGATATGGAGAAGTTATATTACACCAATTTTTAATTCAAATGACAGATCAAGAATTGATAATTATAGTCCAATCTCAAAATTGAGAGTAATTCCAAAAATATTCTAAACTTTATTAACACACATATTGTAATCAAAACTAAATTCTATATTACTAAATGAACAACATAGTTTCAAAAAGAAAACAACAATATTGGTATTAGAAAATTATATTCTTAAAAATTTTGAGTCAAATTCACAAACTGATATGATATATACATATTTTGTAAAAGCGTTTACTGTTAACCATGAAATTTGTTAAAGAAACTTGAATATACTGGAATCCATAGATTATTGTTGAAATGGATCTCATAGGTAGAATTCAAAAGGTGAAATATAAAAGTTTTATCTCAAATGAAAATGTAACATCATCAGGAGTTCCACAAGGTTCACATTTAGGACCACTACATATAAATGATATTAAATTGGCCCTTCCATCTTGTTCCTTCTTACTTTTTGCGAACAAAATTAAAATATTTTTAGAAATAAAATCTAGAGACGATTTCTTGAAGAAAACCTGAATGCTTTGCTTCGATGGTGTAAAAATAATAAACTTGTCTTGAATATTCAAAAATGTAAAATCATGAGATACACGAAATCTAGAAACAGAATTATATCCCCTTAGGCAAGAATTAGGAAGTCATGAAAATTAAAGATGGGTGTGATTTTTTACCAAAAACTAAAATTCAAGTAACATATGGATTTCAATGTTGCAAAAATAAATAGAATGCTTGGTTTTCTCTGAAGATCAACTACAAATTTTACAAAAATGATACAATTAATACATTATATTACACATAAAACAAAGTATTGTAGATGCTTCGCCTGAATGGCCTCTTTTATATGAGGTTCATAGCAATAAATTAGAAACAGTACAATTTATTTTTTTTTATTTGCAGCTTTGAAACTTAAATTACCATCACCTCGCATCTCTCATGATTGTAGTAAAATAGCCACAACGATAAATATATTATTTTTATATGATTTATTGAAAAACAATATTGTCTGTCCTGATCTATCCCAAATCTCATGGAAAATACTAGTTCGAAATCTACAATTAAAAGATATTCATTTTAAATTCTGTTACCAAAAACAAATACATATTTTCATGCCCCTTTACTGAGAACGTACACAGTAGCAAATTCAATCGATATAGATCTTGATATATCCAAAAATAACTTCACATTGAAAGTGAAAAATACAATATTAAACAAATTTTGCTAGACATGATATTATGTTGAAGTTTTATATAATAATAATAATAATAGTACAATTATATGTAACATTAAGCAATTGCCCGTTTTAAATAAATGAAATAAAAATTTTTTTTTCAGATTCATTAATTTAATATTTCCTGAATAAAATGATATATCCTGATTAGTCAAAATCACATTGTGTGTTTTATGCTATTGTTGCTAGGTCTGCAGCTGTCACATAGCCCCCCCATGTTTACAGCTGTTCGTTCAAAATGGTATAACTTTGAAACTAACCAATATAGGTGTTTAGGACATTTGAATGACATTGGAGACACTGTCAGGTCTGTTTAAGTGGCATTAGTTCTTTTCTGGAATGTTTATTGGAGTATGGAGTTATTTTTTGCTCTTGTTCCATGTTGTGGTGAGAAAATTGATGTGAGCAAATATGACTAAACCCGAAGGGCTATTTAGAAGGCAGGAAGTTTGGTGGTAACAGTTTTACAAATAATAGTAATATTAGCAACAATGTGAGTTTATCATCTAGTACAGTGAAGGCTGAATGGAAGTCCCAACATTGAAAGGCAGATACACACCCAAATGCTTCTAGTTCTAAGTTAAGAGGAAGCAAAGAATCTTTCTCTGAACATGAAAACACTGTAAATAGTAATATAGCTGGCTTAGATGTGCTAAGCAACGGATTATACTAAATTATTGAGTTGTTAAATGTGCGTTTCAGTTATTTGTAACTTTAAAGCCCTTTTATGCAAAATTACATTTTTCACTACATTTGCCCCAAAAATTAAAAAACTGTTTAAGATACATTGTTAAAATTATTGGAGTACATTCTCTTAATAATAAGATAACTACTGATCTAGAATTAGAATATTTAAATTCATGTTTTTTTAAATAAAACAAATTAGTACGAAGAAATTTTTAAAAAGTCCTTAAAAAAATTTATAAAAGAAATACCAAGGACAATTCACATAATTGTAGCTCAAAAGATGCACAATACAACAATCAATTAACTGTTAAAATTTGAGATCTTTAATAAGTCCTAAGAAAATGGGTCACGAACTCTAGTATATCAACATAGCTGGTATAGTCTCGTTACTCCCCTTTAGACAATGAATGCACAGTGCTTCAATGTAACTAAACAATAGATAAAACATGCACAAACATTGTATTCTATAAAATAATAATTTTCATCCAATCACACTGAAAAATGTGTTTTCTGAGTGTAATCAGAACCCTTCAAGTTTAGCAGGCTCACTCGCATACTTTCTACTTTCAAGACATCCCCCAAGGATAAAAATCTGGTGATAACAAATCAAGCAAATAAGGGTACCACAAACTTCGTGAAATTATTCTGTTCCCTATAAAACTTCCCAAATTTGCATTGTTGACTTGGCAGCAGGTAATGTCACACCTCTTGTTGCTGAAATCAACAATCTCTCATCCTTTTAAAGCAGGCATACAAAATTTCTCAACATATTCTGATATATATCCTTCATTACCGTTTCTTTGAAAAACAATGAACTAATTATTGTGTGCCGAGAAATGGCACATCATACTCCGATTTTTAATGCAATGGTGTCCTGTGGTGTCTCAGTACTCCAGAATCTAGTTTGCTGGTTAACATAACCATCCATATGAAACCAATCCTCATTACTCCAAAACACTTTATCATGTGTCTCAAGACTTCAGTGTCAAATCATCATAGCCAAATACAGTAATTCATTAGAGTAGCTAGATCAAAAAACTTAAGCTCCTAAGATTTCCCTGTATGAATGCATACATTTTCAATTTTTTTTGTAGCACAATTCATACTTCTGTACAAAAAATTACATTACTGCTGAAGCTTCCTTAAGTTTGATGAGATTTTCCTGACGTTTCCGGGGATATTGAAATAATATTCTGAACTTCCTCCAGTTTTTGCGTGAGCACTGTATTTCACTGAATACATTTCCAATCAATCACGTCTCGCGATAGTAATTCTTTACCCAAAATATGGTATTTCTTTGGAATAGACTCTGGTGAATTTTTTTCTTTAAAAGCTACCTGGCAGTCCGAAAGATTGGTTTCAGAAATACTCTATCACAAATCTACATAGCTCTAAGCTGAGTCGCATTGTAGGTTAACTTCAAAACAAAGAATGAAGATACAGCCTGGTTTGCTTTGATAAGATATGAGCCAGACCAAGGGAAGGGGGGTGATTGAAAGGAAGGGAATGTTGGGTGAAGGCACTCACATAAATGCAATCAAAGAAGCTGACCCAGGAGCAGTGTTGCAATTCTTTCAATATTCTTTCAGTGCCTCAAAAAGCAGGGCTGCATTATAAACTGATCACCCAGTATTTAACAATATATTTCAATTATTTTCTGCAAATTTATGTCAAAAAAATGTGTGTGTGTCCAGTTCCAGAGTTACTGGAAAAACAAATATTTTGAAGATTTTCTGTTCTTGCAAGGGGGCACTAGCTTTTTCATGCTGTCCTGCTTTGAAAAACTAATTCAATATTGATTACTTGCACAACTGTTACCCATTTTGACAATTGTTACAATCACATTGTTACAATATGATTTTGGGCAGACTTGTCTGTGAGAAAACACTGTCTTTCTACAAAGGAATTCTGCTTGGCAACGTTTTGAAATTAATTTGTAATAATTAAACTTGATAAGCATTGCAAACTAGAACTAACTCTTAGTGATAGTTCCAACTCTAATAATAAAATTCCTAAACAATGAAACAGCAAATGTTTGCAACAAATAAAGATACAGGGGGGAAAAATGCTGGTGTCTATTGTAGACCTCACCACACCACACCAATTGGTATGCAATTGTTAAATAGTATTCTAGAAAGAGAAGGCTCAAAAGTGTTGAAAAACTATGTAAACTGGAATTGAAGGAAAATGAAATAATCTTTCATGATAAAATTAAAGGACTATTTGATTTTCTGTACAATTTAATCTTAATACATAGCAATATTAGAATGGCTTCTCTTAAACAGTACTGGGTCTATTGTACTGTAATGCACAGTTCAAGGGCTTTGGACAGTGTCCAAATGGATTCTACTATGAAGCAATTTTCAAATTTGTATCAATTTTTTTTTAAAGCGCAGGCTTGTAATAGGTCTAGGTAGTTTAATAAATAAAATTAACATTAAGTGAGAATATTTTCTCCCAATGGTTGAGATTTATATGTAATGCAGAGATAATTAACTAAACATAGAAAAGTTCAGTAAAACTTTGTAACATGTACTCACTACTGACCTTAGGGTGCACCCTCTAAGTTCCCACCATTTGCCAAGAGACAGCCATTTACTCTTTTCAGTGTAGTGGCTGCAGTACGTTCAAGAGTAACAAGGACAGAATAAGTGCTCTCTCTTTTTTCCAACTAAAATTAGTCACATTCTCCTACCCCGAAATATGAGGGCACATGGGCAGGGGATGCTAAAAGTGAAAGGGATGCCGAAGGTACTTCACGTGTTGCCAAATTGCTAAAACGAGGTAGTGTTTCAAGACATGGGTTGCGGGAAGCTAAAGACCCTGTATAATACTGATACTAATACTAACAATGATAATGATAATAATAATAATGATAATAATAATAATAATACAGTAGAACCCCTCTTTTACACTATTCTAGGGACAAAGAAAGAATGGTGTAAATCGCAGAAAACTGTAAATGGAGAGAAAATTTTATTGAATGTAAAATATCTTACTGAAAATTTACAATCTATTTTCAGTTAATATTTTCTCCTTTAAAATTCAAGAATTCTAGTATCTTTACTAACTTGCACTAACAATAATAAGAGAAACTTGGGTAAACGTGCGCTGCAAAACTGAGAATTTTTGGCAGAAAAACTTTTATTGCCAAGCCCTCGCTATGAGAAAGTGGATACATACTGCCATTTACAGGATGGTGGTATAGCCAGAATGCATGTTTTGTGGGTCCTTGATACAGAAAAATTGATTTTAGGGCAAAATGTATGTCTCTCTCTCCGTCTGTCCGTGGGCAACCTAAATCGTTCAGCCAATTCTCTTTTGAAATTGATATCCCTCAATAGATCAGAATTCCTAGCCAACAGTGTAAATCTACTTCCGAGAGAATGCAAAATATCTAGAAAAAAATTGTGTTCACAAATCCGTGATGGCTCCAAAAAAATGCAAAATGCAGGGGGAAATTGGTTTTGAAAGCGTAAAAACGGAGATAATTTAACAGTATGAACATCCGAAATATGGGAAAGAGACCAGGGAAAATCAGAATAAAGTGCGGGAAAACTTAAATTCTGGGTACGTAAAAGCGGGTAATAAATAATAATAATAATATTAATATAACACTAATACTGATTGTTCTGGTCTTTTGGAATTCAAATTCACAAGGGTTTACTGCATAGTAACATGGTAACAATGCATAACTTAAAAATATGTTACTTGTGTTTGCTCTTAAGTTAAAAAAATGTAAGTTGGCACCTTGAACATTTGGAGGAGCAGTTCCCACTGTGCGCGTTGGTACTCCAGCAACAACACCTGGTGCAGTTGGCCTAATCTGCGGCTGTGGTGCCTGTTGTTGAGGTTGTGTTGGTGGTTGTGGGGGCTGCTGCTGCTGTTGGGGCTGAGGTGGTTGAGATTGTTGTGCTGGCTGCTGTTGAACCTGTTGCTGCTGTTGTTGCTGCTGTTGCTGCTGCTGCAGTTCTTTACGCCTTTGCCTCTTTTCCTCTAAAAATATGCGTCAACAAAAAACAAATTAAAACGAAAAACAAAAACAAGATTGATTTCAAATACCACAATATTTTGATGGAAATGAAAAGATTGATTTCAATACCTAGTTCTTTCTGGATCTTGTATATCTTTTCTGCTAATAGATGATAATACTCAGACTGCAAAAAAAAAAAAAAATAATAAACACACACATTTCTCAAATACATCATTAAAACCACAAAGATATTCACAATGTGAATACAGAATAGAAAATGTAACAAATGAAAATATTTTCAAAGTACTATCAAATACATTTTAAAAACATACCCTTGAATTAGCCATTTCATACATATCACCTTCCACTTTCCGAGCATAAGCAACAAGATTGTGCATGCGCTTATCCAGCATTGCCTGAGGATCTGGTGTAGGAAATATTGCCTGCACACTAAAACACAAATACAATTAGCATGGATACTACACATCTGTATTAATATCTGGAGAGTGAAACTGAAACTCACAGTTTATGCACCAGATGATTTCGCAGATCTGGTGTAACAGATTGATGCCATTCTTTGGTCCCTTGCACAGGAGTAGCAGTCACTTGACCAGGCGGAAAGCCCGCAGGGAGCTGCAAGTTGGCCAACAGATTTTCTGAACCCAACTGATAGAAAAGAAGCAATTTCCATGCAATATTTTAATACATCAGGAGAGAAGAGAACAAACAAAGCATCAATTCAAACATGAATTTACATTACTTATAAATAGAAAATATTTCATGTTAAATATTAAAATTAACAATGAAATTTTCAGTTATAATACAATCATATGTTAAACAATTTGATGTAACAGCATTATTAAAAATATGATTTTATAGTTTCATTTAGTACCAATTACTTCACATCTGCTGACAAAAACACAAAAAGGAACCCACAGGCTTTGAAAGAACAATACTAAAATAATAAGCTCTTTCAATCATTAATAGTGTTTTGTTCGTGTTTGGTTTTCAACACAGAACAAAAAAATTTTTTTACACATAACTGTCTATTATCTGGATTTTTGCAATTTTAAAATAATCAAAAGTTAATTATGCCCAATATTTTAAGCTTCTTCAATATTTAAAGGATATGATATTCAAATTTGAAGCAGAGCAATTTTCTTGGCATTAGTTGGCATAAAATGCCAATCATTGTAAGTGATAAAATGACAATCATTGTGCCAATCATGTTTGATTAACATGAAAGATGTGAATATTCTATTTAAAAACTGAAACTTAGACATTAATGCTGTAAAATTAGATCTTGTATGTAACCATACAGAATTACTGATTTTATGTGTTTAAATAATATTTACACAAGCACAAAATAAGGTGCAACGTTACAATTACACACCGTAATATTCTTCTTTAACTTGTACGAAACTAATAAACAGTCCAGATTTACATACACTATAAATGCCTAAAAGGTCACATAACACACACTAAAAAATCTTAAATACATGCAATTAAAAATTTACCGTATGATAAATATATTTTCCAAAGAAGCAAAGCAAAATGCTTAAAACTGCTGATCGTGGAATAGTCTTGATTACATGGTTGAACACATGATCAAAACAAGTGTTGCTAGGAAAATATCAGTTTCCAAAACAATTTGTTTTCATTACTTTTCGTTGTTGGCTTTTTATGAAGTGGGATGTTGCAAACAAAGACATTGTTTGAAATGATAAGCTGTTGAGAATGAAGATCGGTAAGCAGGCAACAGGTGCTGGGTGGCAAATTTTCTCTGAGCAGCTTATATATAGAAACTTCAATTGGTTATAAGGCCAATAATTATTACTGTTCAAACACCTACTTGTTACTCTGTGCTGAGAAATTTGGAATTGTCTTTCAGACTGAACATGATTCCAACAAGTATTACAAAACCTTTTTCCATCAGTTGAAAAATAAATGAATTTTTCATTGAACTGCTTAATCCATTTAATAATTTTATTTGAGCACCTGTCTATTCTGGACAAGTATGCACTTGTTGAAAACTATTTAGAAACAAAATGAAATCAATCTCAGTATTCAAGATTCACAGTAACAGGGAGTTTGGTGAGTTGTGAAAACTTAGAATTAACATGTTCTGCAATCCCCAGGGGCTATTTTATTTTTATTTCAAATAAATATATTATTTTTTCTTATTACTTCTCATTATTTGAACTTAATCAACACATGACCAAACAAAAATTTACATTTAATTGAAAATTATTGTCCATGTTTACCTTAGTGTGTCAAATTTCATATAATATGCAAAAACCTTCAAATATGCACAATAAAATTTTCCAAGTTTCAAATGGAGTTATTTGTAAACAAATGTGATTTTCAAAGCACTCAAAATATGAATTTGCATAGAAATCGAGACTATTAGTAACATACAAAAACATTCCGCATTATTGTTAATGTATTTGTACTAATATAATTAGAGCAAATTTGGGACAAGAATGAAACTAATAAGTCTGCAAGCTGAATATGCAGGCCAGTGACCAATTTCTACTAAAAGGTCTTAAAGCAATTTAGCATTACTCCATTAAATGCACTAATATAAGTGGCCAGATGAACCAAGTATTAGCTAATTTATGTGTGAAAGTGTCACTTAAATGAGTGCCGATAGAAGACAAAAAATATATTCTTGACTAATTTAGTTAGTTCTAATATTATCACTAAGGGTGGTTCTTAAAAAAATGTATTTTTTTTCCTTTTCTTATTAGGACAATGTTGTTTAGTACAGAAATTCAATTTATGTTAAATGAAAGGAAATGATCCATTTTTGTAGTTTTTTTTTTTTTTACATTGTTTTTTTTCGCCGATTTCATAGATTTTAATATTTTAATGGTACTTGCTTCAAACAATATTTACGAGGTGTAACAAATGTTTACCACATAATTCCTGAGTAGTCATTCAATTTCTTTGCTCACATATTTCAATGTCAGCTGTTGTGAGAATTATGTAATCAAAAAGTTCCTGTGACGCCTACCAGTGCCATTGTCAGTTTGCCTATATTTATTGCGAAATCTGCCAAAGATTTTCTTTTAAAAAATTGTTCAAGTGAACTCTGCTTACAAACTTTTGTTTTTGACTAAGGAAGAAGCCTTGATTACATAAGTAACATATCCAACAGCATGACTTGTTCATCTGAAGTAGTTTTGATCAATTTCTTTATGTTGTTTTAGGGCATCTTAAAAGAATTTTATTGATTATTTTGACAATGTTTTAGGTCATCAAAATCCGCCACCTAATTAACACATTCATGATAAAAAGACTATTGCAAGATTTTATGAGTTTCATTTTAAGAGAGAATATTAAAATATATTCTATGAAAGGTATTTACAAGTAAGACCATGGATGTGAGAGGTAAAAGGGTGGTCCACAATTACCAAATGTCAAAGAGCCTTGTTTGGAATTCACTTGCAAAGTTCAGTTGTTTTATACTTTCAATTAAACTCACTAAAAGCAAACTTATAATCAAAGAATAAATCGAGTAAATAAAATTTCATTTTATTGTAATGGTTTCTTGACTTTAATAAACACACACTCGTTTTTTGTAACCATTTACTACAATTATATATAAAATATTGTAACAATATTATTTACTGTTGTACAATTGACATTTGACCCCATTTGAGTTCTTTTTCAAAAAGATCTAAAAAATATAATGTAAGTTGTGATTAAATGATAAAAAGTTGCAATTTGTGTAAGAATATGTGTTTTTTATACAAATTACAATTTTTTATCAAAAAGCTTACTGTTTATTTATGTACATTATTACTGTATATTAATTTGTTATTTTTATTATTATTGTTCAATTCCTCTTTATGTCTTGCTTCATTAGATATGTGTTACCATTTTATTAATAATTCTCCATCATTTCAACCCAAATTACATTATATTTTTTATATTTGTTGAAAACGAATTGGGGTTGAAACATTGCATTAAAATAAATAAATTAATATAAAAATTTAGTCTGTTTATTAATGTCAAAAAACCATTTCAATAAAATAAACATAACAGACATTAATAAATTATAAAAACATTTCTTTAAATAGCAATTTTGAAGTGCACTTTACTTAATTTCTAGCAAAATATATTTTTAAATGCGAACGTTTTGCTGTTGCTACAACAGCAATAATAGACTGCGCACAGACTCCCCACATTCGTGATATGACAGCATATCATTCATACATATCTCACACTGACTACACCTCCAAATTTGTTTGGCATGACGAAGTGACAAAATAATTGGCCACATGAATATACTAACTATATCATACATTCTCACTTTTTGTGGTATTCAGTTACAATAACGAACCTCTTGAAATAGAAACTACACTTTAAACACACTACGACAGCTACACTTTAAATACACTACGAAAAATCACCACGACATCTAAACAGATCCCTATTAATAATCCCTCCTCAGGCAATAATACTGACTTTTTACACTACCTGTTTGAAGATTGGTATATTTATTACAATCTTCAGAAACTTCGGCAGAAAATTACACATGAAAGCTCCTCACCACAAAACAAGCCAATAACATTGTAGGGCCATACTCAAGACGCATGAATAAATTACAAAAATATTATGATCAATTTGATAACTAATAAAACAGAAACGTATGGAACCTACATACCAACCTTTCTGTTCATAAATGTTTCATTGATTTTCCCAAAAGAAGAACATGCTAACTACTACATAACAGTACACAAAAAAATAATGGGTAGATTATTTTTTTATAATCCAAATTAAAAGACAAAAATTTGACGTACCCCTCCTTGAGTATCACTGTTTAGCCCAAATAATGCATTCTGCATACTAGCAACACTTTGCTGAATAGTTGCTGCTGTTTGGGCTGCAGCTGTTGGACCTTGCTGAGGTTGTGGTTGCCCAGCAGTAGGAACAGGGTCGGTACTCATCGGTAGAGAAACATTTGGAGCAACCACCTGCTGCTGTGAGGCTGTTGGTACCCCTGATGCCTGTGGTTGACCTGCTGAAAAATTCTTATATTGAAACCAAATAGTTTGTTTCTTGAACACAAATTATTCATAATTACATATTAACATTATTACTCCTCATAAACACAGTCTTATTAATGCAGTAAAACATCAAATGCAAAAATGGAAAATTTCGCCTCTATAAAATTATTTTCAGGTCCCCCACCAATTTAGCTACAGGTTATATGATAACAGAAAAAAAAATTACTGTAATGAAATTTAAACTTTCTAGATAAGAAATTAAAATTTCACATTTTGACATCCATTTTAAGATTATTTTATCAAAAAATATTTGAAATTGTTTTCCAATTAACACTTTTCTTATTATAGGGTATATATTTATTCATGCGATTCTACCGTAGTAATTATTGTGTATACAAGAATGCAGCTGGTGGAGCTGTTCACAGTTTCAAATGCAAGAAGTCATGCTAGTCGCCAAATAGGAGCAAAAAGTTTATGAATAGCCAACTAATGTTACATCTTCGAATGGGATTATTATCAAGATGTGATTTCCAACTGTACGAGTCGAAAACATGTTTGTTTGTTTTTAAATTAGTTTTTGCAGGAAAATTACAAAGAACACCTGCAAATTACTTTAAAATTATTAACTAGTATTTAATTATCCTCTCACAGAACTTTAGGCTTTTGCATTTGGAAATTCATTTTGAAGTAACGTAAATCTTCCACCGGAAAATACTGTAAATTGTGTCTTTAAGAATTGAAAAAAATAACCAATAAAATGAAATTTCACTGTAACAAATTAATTACCAAGTGCCCCACAATTTCATTATACTGTTAAACATGGCACTGAATATGAATTATCTCTTCTAAGTAGTCTTGTCAGTCAAGAAGAAATATGTAGTTTTGGGATTCAAGGATATTGAATGTAAAATTTTACATCAAATGAATTGTTCATCTGTTCTGCAAAATATGTCTGTGAAGCCTTTTGTAAAAGTATTGCACTAAAAGTCAATAAATATTGGGAAGATATGGTTTGAAATTAAATAATTCCTATCTTTAAGAAATTAAAATAGGAGTAAATGGGATGTACAGATAAATATTTATCACAGGTGGTGTGGTTTACTCATTAGATGAAATATATTCATCATGAATGCTTGAGTGTCTTGCTTTCATTATTTGTTTGTCAGGGTTACGCTTTATTTAACCTCAGCTGTCACCTCATTGCCCTGGGGCTCGGGATCGAGAAGCTATTAAAAACAGCAGACTTCCACAACAATTTATCACTAAATACTACTAGCTTAAAATCTTTAATTAATGTAGAATGGAATTAAGATACACAACAGAGAAGCCAGCTATTGTGGAAACAGTACAAAAAACTGTAATAAGTCGTTATCTAAATTTCAATTACATGGAATTATGAGGTTATTTCTCGGATGTATATATGTATGAATATGAAAATATATACATAAGCCCATACATATGCCTAACTGAGTCAACCCTTTGATTTCATACGATTCTGCTAGGACTACAAATTATCATGCCCTCTAGTTTTCGTACGATTTAGTTTTCATTGACTATTCTATAATGATAAAATGTATTTATGATGATAAATTTGGCTTTAGTTAACTTTAATTCAGTTTTTGTACTTTTGAAAGGGGTCTGTACCAAACTTGTCTGCTTACCCAAAGAGACTTCAACACTCATTTCTTGAAATAAAGAGTCCGTACAAAACATCCCATGCATTCACCACTCGGTCTGCCTTTGTTACTTGTTGAACCCCTATGTTCATCTGCACTGTTTTTTAATAAACCATTGTCGTTTAGAGTTGTTTAAGTGAAAATGCTAAATATACTGCCAGAGGGCTTCATTAACAAGTTTTGAATACAAGTACTATGACAAAGAACAAAAGGCGCCACAGAAAATCTGAAATAAACCTGTAGTAATTTTGTTTGTCTCTTTTCTTATTTTTGTTAAAAAGTACCGGATTTGCATTATTTCTTATGGAAAAATGTTGCTTTAATTTTCATGTTTGGTTTTTGACTTTTTCTTTTCAAGACTTTATTCATGAAATCTGAAATTCATTAACAAGCATGCACACCCAATACATTATGTATTTTTCTGAAACTAAAAAATCTATAAACAGTAGACTTGAAGACAATGCATTCAAAGAACTATGAACTTCAGAATAAAGGGCACACACAAAGGGAGTATACATCACTTAAAATTAATTGTAATCCAATTAATAAATATACGATGTTAGGGTCAGAACATATACATTTTTTTTAAAGGAATTTTATGATTTTTTTTAAAAAATTCCTAATTAACTCTGGACACCAGCAAAATTTTTATTTTCACAATTTCCTATTTTATGATTATAACCCATAACCATATTTGACCTAATTGTATCAGAGATCCTAATAGCCACTGGGATTTCCTAATTAAAGTGAAAATGGCAATAATAGTAGGGATTGAACAGCAGATGTGACTATCTCCAAGGTAAAGGACTTTCCTGGATCCTGTAATTATCAGTCAGAAATCAATACAGAAATGATTACAATTTTCTCATATTTTGTGGATTGATCAGAAACATTCATGATGAAATTCAACGCCTTTCATTCAATGTTCACGATTCGGAATTCCAACATGAAAAGCACAAAAAGTATGAAACAAATTATATTTTACAGGTGACACCAATGATTTTAAAGATTCTATGTAAGATTTAAATGAAGTAATTCAACTTCCTTTCTTAAACTACAAAGAGTTGCCAGGGATTCATTTGTACCTGGCCTACAAAGACAATATATTAATACTAGTTCAGAACTAGGTGAAAAACAGGATCTTAGACAATGAAATAACACATCCCATAATTGAATTTGGCCAATGAACTTTAGATAGAAAACATCAACATTAACCCAACTTCAGAAAAAAAATACATCAAAAGACTGAATTGAAGAAATGATTACATGAAGATGAATTCTTCGAAACAAACATCATGATCTGTGACTCTTTCGTATCAAAACAGTATAATAAATTAGCCATGCACCATTTCAATGCCCGACTCTTTTATGTGAATAATTTGAACAATTTTTAAAATCACAAAACCATCTTGAATTGAAGTTGAAAATGTTCAAACCTTGTGAATGAGGTGGAACAGGTCCTCTTACTGTAGTTCCTGGCATGTTAGGTGGAGGAGGTCCTACACCTATACCAGCTGCAAGTCTGTGTCTGACTACGCTAGTAGTAGGTGTTAGCAAACCACCAGTAGTTGGTGGACATTGAATACCTAGTGCATCGTAAGCTCTCTGCATGTCTGAAGGTGATGGGTTTGGTCTACTGTTTGGCTGTTGATTTTGCACCACTGAAAGAAAAACAAACAACAATTTAACAATCCTAATTTAATTGTAATCAACTAAGGAAGTAGTACATAGTATGTGAAAAATAATTCTGAAAAAAAAGTACATACCACTTTGGTGATTACGAATCTTATCAGCCTGTTTCAAAGGTAAACAGACAGGGCAATCAGACCTCGTACAATGTTTCCAATGTGAAATGATTTGTCTTGATGAGGAACAATGTGGCACAGAGCAGGATTTGCCTGCCTGGCATGTTGTCATGTGGTTTAACACATTTTTCATTGTCTTGCAATGTGGAAGATTACACTACAAAATATCAAACAACTTTTAAAAATATTGAAAAAACAATATTTTACTTCCACATAAGAAATTATATCTGATATAATTTATTTTTCACACATATTAATCAATATAAAGAAAATTAAACTTTTCATGATACACATCATGTATAATTGAATTTCAAATCGCAAATTAATGTTAATACTAAATTAAGTTTATAATAATACCAATTGCTCTGCTTACCTGCCAGACTTCTCCATTTGCTTGACTTTCTCGTCTCTGACACTTGTGCGCATGTAGCAACAGAACTAACTGTTGCTGAATTAATTTTCGTTTCTCTGGATCAGCAGTAGATGTAGCAGCAGGTGCTTGAGCACCTTGAGGTGTTGTGACAGGTGTTGTCTGTCCCTGTGTGGCCGTCTGGGGACCAGGTTGAGCACCAGTTGGAGCTCCTGACTGAGGCTGTGCGGGTGATGGGGCAGGTGGCTGAGCCTGCTGCGCCATTCCTCCTTCCCCAGCACTAACTCCCACTACTGAAGGGCCTACAAATTAACATTCATACAGCTCATACAAACAACTTGCTACCAATTACCTGTTTAATTCATACAAATTTGAGAATAAAATTAAACGAAGCTGCAATCTACACCCTATATCAATAAAAAAGTGATGCAATTTCACGAGATGAATTTGTGTTCAATTAATTGTTCAACACACTCAAATTGATTTCCAACATCATTAACAACATTGGAATCACGGACTCTTCTAATTCATATTGCTCATAGAAATTCAATTATGATTAAATGAATTGATTTAACACATTATGTAGTAACACCACAATTTCTGTGCCATTGATACCATTCTTTTCAGTCTGGTCAAAAATTCGATATGCAACAAAACCCGATTTATAAAAATGCTGCTCCACTTACCAATGGCTCCACCTCCTGCTCCACCAAACCTTGATGCCTGAATGGTGGCCATTGCTGCACCCACACCAGTCCTCTGCTGAGGAGTGACAACTCCTGCACTTGTCCCACCACTGCCCACATTTATTCCTTGAGAAGCTGCACCCCCACCTGGCGAGCCATAGCCATAAGGACTGCCAGCACTCATTGTCTGGCCCATTTGCCCAATTGCAGTCATATTTGGTGCCTGGAAAATAAACATGATCTCATGCTGATCATGGTCTTCCTACAATAGCTAGAACTTTCTTATTAAATGTGACTCTCTCTCAAAATATTTTAGCCAGTAAAACTAAACAATATCATATATATTGTAAAAACTTCAGTGGGCATTACATGAAACAAAATCCAAACCAAAAATTAATTTAAAAAATAGTACTTTACTTTTCAAAACACACAATATCTAGTGAAACAAGTTTTTGATTTTGTTTGCAGTACTATGCATTAAGGTTATTACAAAATTAAAATTCTAACCGGCATACGGTTCATCCCAACAGCGTGTACTTGAGGTGCCGGACCCCTAGCTACTAGATGGGATTGCTGCATGACTGCTGTCCGAGGTGCCATCAATGGTCCATTTTGCATTCCTACTGCAGCTGCAGCAGCATTATGCTGCCCTACAGGAGCAGATGGATGATGCATAGAATTGATTGGACTGCTAGTCATGATCATGCCACCTCCACTGCTGTTCATGGACCCAGGTTGCTGAAGACTTGCTGGACTATTAATCTGCAGTCCACCAACTCCACTGGCAATGCTACTAGTTAAACTGCCAGAGAGACTGCTAAGGCTTACTACCATCGGCACACCACTCTTGCTTACAGAAACATTAGGTGGGGACTGCAAATTTGGGCTCTTGCTTGCCAAAGCACCTGTTGCCATTGCTATAGAATTCACAACCAGGCTTTTGTTGCCCTAGATGAACAGTATCATATGCATAAATAATTCTGAATTCTCTAAAATAACATAAGTTGATTATTTTATTCTCAAAAGCTTACTTGTTGCTGCAAGAGATGGTGCGAGAGCTGTTGTTGTGTCACAACATGCCTGCCTTGCACTCCTGTACCAGCATCCTGAGATCCAGATTGTTGATCCACAGCTCCATTCTGCATTCCACCACCACCTCCCCCTGTTGGTTGAACCCCTGGACCAGGTCCTGTGGCTGGAGGTTTACTGCTGGCAGAAGGCTCTACAGCACTTCCCCAGGTGCCAGATGACATTAACTCTTCAGGCAACTCATTCTCCAGATCAAACATATCGGTGTTTGTGAACAGATCTAGACAAATAAGTTGAGACAGTTAACAGACAGAATATTGCATTATAAAGTACGTACTAAGCCTTTTATAAACAATAGTTAAATTTAAATTCAAGCTTAACTTCAATTTTAGACAATACTTCACATATTTGTCATCTCTTGCTTTCATTATAAACTGTCAGCCAAAATTTATCAAATAAATAATGGGAACATACAATAGATGGCACAGTGCACCTAAGTTACATTAATTGATTTTAATTTAAGTACGATTGTAATAGGTTGCCATAAATTCTCACATTCTTTATTTTGTACTTCCTTCCTTTATTACATTAGAATCTAATGATGAAAGAACACTCAGAATAGAATAACTTTCTGACTTACACATAACTATGAAAATATATTTCATGCACAAAATACATTTCACCATTATATCAAAAGACCACATGAAAAGTAACACTGTTTTAAAACCTACATTTCTTTCATTTTAAATCATGCCCTGAACAACGTGCTTTTCATGCAATACAAACACTGCGACCGTTTGTTGCACTTTGTGACAAAAGAATATAACATTTTCTTACAGTAAGTTAAAATGCAGAAATTGTAGAAAAAAGGAGTCTTATTTAATAATCATGCTCCATCAGTTAATACCTCTAAATTAAATACACAAGATATAACATTTGGTACATATTCATTTTGCAGAATGTGTGAGATTTGTTCCTCAGTTATCCACCCTCTTTCAACATCAATTCAATTTGCCACCTTTCTGATTCCTGATTGTTAAATGTAAAGGCACACCTATTACATCCGTGCTATCTGCCAACTATAAAGCAAGCTAAGCAGAGTTCAAGATCACTTACAAAAATCATGCGGTGCTGTACTTCATAAAAGAAAGCAAAAGTATGATATTTTATGTTCATATTAGAGGTTAACTGGAAAGTCTTAAAATAAAAAAAATAATAACATTTTTAAGTTATAAGTTTAAACTTCAACTTATTTAAGGTTAATTATGTAAACAAGTGTATTTACTACACGTATAAATCTACTTCAAATTTGAGTTATTCTTGTTTGTTACATCTTGGGTCCCAGCACCTCCAGTTTTTATCAGAAAAAAATTAAAATAGAATTAGTGTTAAACATGCCCATATAACCTGAAAACATCTACTTTTTGCTGAATTCATTATTTGCTCAATATTAAAACTTTAAGAAGGCACTAAACATAGTTGCAAAGGAAAGAAAATAGAAAACTGTAAAAAGCAAGCATTGACACACTTTAGCTCAAAATAGTTTAATGTATATTATGAGTTTAAAAAGCACACTTTAATACAATTACTGATGCTCCCTTTCTTTTATCTTACATGTACACTAAACATTAAAAATAAACTAAACAATCATGTACCCTTCTTATTTAGAGTATTTGATAAAAGTTAATGTGCTGATCAAAAACAAGAAACTCAAAGAGGAAGTAGAGGCTGCAATATAGCTGTGCTATTATCTTGGAGTGGAAAGGTATTGTGGAGGTTAAATGAAATTTACTTGTCTTCTGGGAACTCCACTGTTGTTGATGTTGCTGTATTCCCCCGCCACCACTGTTCCCAAGAGATGTAGCCAAGCCGAAGTTGAAAGCATGGTGCATCATTAAAGGCGCCACCGAGACTGTGGAATTGGATGGCAGGTCACAAAAAAAGATAAAGAAACCAAAATACAGATGATCGACTTGTATGGAACTGTCAGTTCAAATAAAGGACGTTTGAATACTTCACAATTACAGCACTACCTTGACATGTTTCAACGGACCAGTAAAGAGAAAGAAAATACACTGTTTAAAAGTGGTTATTAAACAAAGAAAGAAGTTATATATGAGAGGAAAATTATAAGTTCAGTGTTACCCGATTAAAACATCACCATGTTGCATGGTATATTTATAGTTACTCAAGTAGTAATATTAATACAGCAATCTGTTATTTTTGTTTTTTATAGATTGAGAAGCTGTGTAGCACACCACCATCTATGCGCAGAATACTCAAAATCTAAAGCTATTTTCGTGCAAATAAACATGCCCACATACATGCCTACAAAACTTGACACTTTCTTCAAACTGAAGTTAAATCATATCAACCATGCATGAATAAAAACAAAAAAATATAATAGGTATCACATGGGTATGATATTTTTGATATTAAAAAGAACAGAATTCCTACATGAATAAAATACAGCTTCAATACAACGCTTAAAGAAAATTACTGGGCCACTAAATAACTGCAGGAAATGACAATTGATACACTGAAAACATGTGTCATTATAATAATTATTAATGGAAGCAGCTTATTCAATTACAATCATCTACTAGAAGTTGAAATAATTCATCCCTATTTTTAAAAATTGTAAACACAAAAATTAATGATATCATTTTTTTCAATGACTGACAGTCATTTAAATACAAAATCATAACAATAATAGAATCAAATTCATAATAATATTGTTGATGTACTATAGTAAATGGATGAACTGTCATATCCATGTTGACACCTGGAACAAATGGGCTTTGGCATTTCCAATTATATGACTTCAAGCATACGCACAACACTAATTATAATCCTCAATTCAACAGCAACGGGGATAAAAACAACTATTTACTTAACACTTGTGTTCACAGAATTTGGACAGTATGTCAAACGATAGTTTCCATGAAACACTTTTCAGAGCTGTGCAAATTCAATTTTGTAAAAATGCGTGCGAAAAATAACATCACATGCACTTACCGGAAGAATCCGATGGTCCTTGAAACGGGTCAGTCATTTTCTGCCGCTTGTTTGGCGGCCCATCTACGAGATGATCGGCCATATCTCCCTGTTTACCAAGCCGTGCCTGCTAGACTACACAGTATCGTATTTAATGAAATTTGAACGCGCCACACAGCGCTCATTTGAAGCCTGACGCCACAAATGGTGCTCTATTAATGATGTGCCAATAGTTCGATGTCCTATGCATTCTTCAAGGCACATATTAATGCTCCACGGTCACCGATTGAGCTTAATGAAGCCCCAAATTGGCGGATGAGCCTACACAGTACCTCTCTCCATCTTCCGACGGAACTCACACAATGATCCAAAAGTAAATCACCCACAATTTTTCCTTCTTGATCGCTTTTTTAACACACACTGACCAAAACAAGTAACACAAAACACACCAAGTCACTAGTAAGGCGAAAAAATGCCCTATAGAAGAAGTAAAATAACGATAATTTCAAGAATAAATTCCAAATACCCACACAGTCCCAGTTAGTCAAAATGGCGGCTGTTGATGAAAAGTTTTTCTACGCTTGTCACAAAATTTCCGACTATTAATGAGCATTGGGCATTCTGATTGGTCGATGGAGACCATGTGATGAAGACCTGTGCGCCTATTGGTCAGTTTGCTTTTCGACTACTACTCGTGACGTCATATGCATGACCGAAGATGCCCGAAGTGTAATTGCTCTAGTGCAAGAGTAAGTAGGAATATAGCAGCCTGTAATAAAATCGCAATAGAAGTATTTGAAGTCCTGAAGCTTTGACGTTTCTTTGACAACATCGTCATAAATGCGCGTACAGGTATCTCTATTTGTTTGAATGTCGTGCTTATTCTTCAATGATATAAAGCAAAGTGGTAGGGTTAATTAACAGGATTGTCAGTGATGTGCAAGTGCAATGCGTCAATTACCTAGGAAGTGCTTACATGAAATTTTATTATGTTGTGTGAACGCAAAATTTGGATCGATGTACCTTTATAAAATAATGCCACCATCATATACAATGTTGCTAGTGTGATATTTTTTTCGCTAATCTATTTGACGTATAATGTAATTTGCAGTGGTAAAAATGTATTGTTCGACGCCAAAAACTTGCAATGTGCCACATGTTATTTTTGGTAGTATGGGAGATCATTGGCCGCCAATGGATGTTTGACAACACTCCCGCATCGTGCTTATGTCACGTGTTCCATTTCCCGGCTCGCAGCGTGGACAAGGTCATGGCCGTATGTTCTCTACCTACATGCAGTTTTGATGCTAATCCGTCGTCACTAGCACCCAGCGTTTAATTGTTCATGGAGCACACGACCCAAACAAAATGGTGGTTGGGAATCCGAAGAAGCAGAGGTTGACACTGATCGATCCACTTCAAACTCATGTGCGCCGTATTACGTAACCACACATAGAGATGGAGGAGCTGAGATAAGAGGGGGTTAGCCGGGGTGGCTCCGCTTAAGGTTCTCAGATCACAGGACAACCCTTCTGCTTACCAAGCCCCCACTATAGACACTATGTTTACAGGAAGAAATAAAAATGGATCAAATAATTTTGAATACTTTTCAGGAAAGTAATAAAGGAAACCACAATTTATAAATGATATGGTTGCTTTATTTTTGAAATGTACACAAAGTAGGTTTGCTCTGAACCTCTTGCATACTAGTACTGGTAAACACAATCCAACACCAACAGAAAATTGGAGCATACATTTATAAGTTTAATTACAAGAACCACCATCTACAGTCAAATCTGACAGCTCCCTTGACCAGTTTCACATCCTAACATTGGTCCAAACAAACTGTATCAGTCTTCCATTTCATGAAAGTACAGAGAACTATCTACATACACCCTGCAAGTTTTCATTTGCTCTATGAATGTAATTTGCACTTTGGAAAAATTCTGCAGACTAACATTTGACCTCAATTCAATAAAAGTTATTAACATCCTCTCAAGTTGAAATCATACCTTACATTTTCTCAGTTTAATTTGTGTAAAAATTGCAATTTGCAAGATACATCTGTACCTTTAATTTTTTCCCATCTAAATTGTCTCAACTATTGCAAATCAAGTTTCTTGCATACACACTATTACATGCAATATTCCAAGCAAACAAGTAAAAAATTAACAAGTGAGAACACTGAAAAACATGTATCTGCCTATAATCAGAGGGAAATATACACAGTGTATCATCTGATATATCAATATCCCATGTACTATGAAATTACAGGAACAATAGATCTTGCTAATTTAACTTAGCACCGATTTCCTGGAAAATTATTGGTCACTGCATGCACTGTAAATCTCAGAACAGAACTTGAGTTAGGCAGTAAATTCCCACACCAAGTGCAGTGTTGTCTTACCAAGACAACATTATATACGTACGACCAATAAGTAACCGAATTTATTCATCAAAATATTTCAATATTGATTTTCAAGATGTCATTTGAAGGTTGTAGAAACTTTAATGCCACAACCATATTGTACCATTAAATCAGAAAAATTAGTACAAAGGAAATTCTAATACACAACACACAGTGTAGGCAACATTGATAATATTCTCACATTCAAAGCTTTCAGCTGTCCACCACAATGTTGTGTCTAGCTAGCCTTCAAAGTCTTGATGCACGTTATGGAAGCTGTTCTCTATTTCACAACACACAGGCCACAAATTTCAGGATCATTATTTGTATATAACATATGATTTAACCAAATATACAGTTTATACTCCACTTATTTGTACTGGAATATCCCATTTATTTTTTGTATCAGAAATGGAAGTCTATAACATATTAAAATGAATATTAAATGCCTGAGTGAAACACACACCTTGACATAGAAAACATTAATAAAAATCATGATGATTTACCCACCTAATATCTAATTTATCTCTTATCAGAGCAGCCTTATATTAATTAAGTATATCTCTCAAACACTGACACATTGAATGCACCTGTAAATATTCTTAAAGTAATGAAAACCCTTGTTGATTCTGATGACACCCGTAATAGCTGCCACATTAAAAGAAAATCTTAAAAGAATAATTATAACAATCAAATTACATTATTTTTAACAGACATAAGTGCAACAGAATTTGTACACACAAACTGTGAAGAGAAAGAACAGTTTAGGACAATCTTATTCTATCATCAAAATGTAATTGATACATTATGTGGTCAAGCAAACGGTATATTTGGTCAAAGCATCACAAACAGTCTTTGATCTGAGCAGCTCAGAAAGAGACATTGTAGATTCAGCAGATCAGAATTTTATAAATCATTCATCCTTAGGTTTATCCACACTCTCCTGAGGACTCGCTTCTTCCTCTTCATCTGAATAATTTGTGGGCTGTTCACCAGGCTTCAATAAACGACCAACATATTCATATTTTTCTGAAACAGACATTTAAAAAAATAATATTACATTCATTCATTAGTTATCACTATCAGTCATGTAGAGGTGATCCTAAACAACATTAATTTCACAATTATTTTTTTTTTGTCATTGTAGAATAAAAAATAACTTAAAATAAACAAAAGCAACTGACAGTAGCAACACTGATGCATGTTATGAATTAAACAGCGAACATAATTTTTCAACTCAAAATACTCCTTTTTCTTACAAATAAAACTGGCTTTAGGCTAATGATAAAAAAGTAATGTATTTGTCAGAGTATAAAGAAATTTAAAGAATGTGATAATATAACACATATAAGAACAAATTATGTTTTTAGTCTAAGTACATGAAATTTGATCAAGAGCATTTTTTTTCCCCTTAACATAAGCTTTTGAACTTAAAATTGAAGGTTACATTTTGCATTGCAAGATAATGACATTTACAACATAAAAATCTCTACTTTTAATAATACTTTTAATCAGAGAAGACGCTCATGCAAAATAAACAGAAAGCAATGAAATACACATACCAAAAGAAAAAACGTACATTTCGTTTTCAATTAATGATAACAGGAATATAACAAACAAGTTAATGCCATATCAAAATGTTTATTTTATTACTTCTTAATTTTGTATTTAACCTCTTAGCAAAAATGCATATATAAACAAATTATTTTCAGTGATTAAAAGAAATTTGAAAAAGTTTATAACCTAAATGTAGAAATACAAATAAAAAGTTGCACGTCATTCTGTAACTCTCATGAGTTCCCCCACAGTTACAAGTCATTACTGGTGATCACTGTATCACTTACACCAAGGTTATCTATTTCCCAGATGACATCATAACATGGAAAATTCAGTATTGTACTAGAATGCTTTCCTTAAGCAATAATAGTGTCAAGAGAGATGAGGTAAACTAATTACACATACCTTTAAATTGCATTTCCCATTCTCGAACGGATTCCATTTCCATTGAATTAAGATCGCTAAGATCATCATATCCATCTTCGCCGCTTACAACAGAAAATGTTGCCAATCCCCTTGACGCATCTCGTCCAGCAAATGCAGCATATGGTCCACCTTGTTAACAATAAAAATTATCAAAGTGGTATTATATTCCCATCGACATGTAATAATAAACAAGTTACATGCACACCCGGCCCTCCTTAAACATGATACTAAACGCCTGTCATATGCATGGCAGGCACTGTTATGCGAAGAAGTCCTACCTGGGCCATAAAACCGCTTCCCAGCCGTGACATCAAATACATTGCTATTAACGGCGATTAAAATTCTGCCATCAGCTTGATTCCCGTCGTATTTTTTAAGCTCTTCAACAGTAAAATCTCTTCGTAGCTTTGGAAGCTTGGGTTCAACTTGTATTTCAACAGGTTCTCGGTGACGACTTTTAATGATTTTGTAAACAAGTAATGTAATGACGCCCACCAGAAAAATATTTATAGGACTTCGCACAATCTCCAAAAACAAATTTGTAATCAGGCCTCCGGATTCCACAGGAACATCACTATCAGCCATCTTCACGGTCACAACTTTCACGTCGTCATGCCCAGTATCACCGTCCCTCGTCCTCGAGCGCTCAAATAGCTTCCATAGGTCGTACGCACGACGCAATCAAATTGTAAGGAATTGTGGGTCATGCTTGGGCATTGCTGCCACATGCAAATAGTATTCGTTTTAGTTGTTTTTTGTTTTTTAACTAAAATATTAGGTTTGAAACGATAATAATTACATATACCATAGACATCCTGCAATCTACAATATTAGTAAAGGCTCAATCGAAGTTCAGCCCCATCTGTACACTACCATGTATATCAGAATATTTGAGGGAGTTCAATACCGTTCTCTTCGTTAATTGGAGTAATCTAATTACAGTAATGATAATTAAACATAATTAATTGCACAAGTTCTATTTTTATTTACGAGATCTCTTTTCCGTCGGCTATTCCGACTTGTCACACACACTGAGATCGTTTAGAAATTCAAAATCATTGCTGGGTCAGTTTTGTCATTAAATGTTTTCCCTTTATTTGCATTAATATAGAAATGAAATATTGCGCATGTGGTGTAGTTTCATCTAAAAGTTAACTTTGAAAGATTAGAAAACAAAACAAAATTTTTAAAATAGCAGTCTGAACAATATATTACTTTCATGTACCGTATGAATAATAAGTAGTTTCTTAAATCACAGCATAACATCAAGTAGTAATGGAAGACCAAGGTACCAACACAAACCTATTATCCTTTAACAATAACTTAATTACCTTATTTAAATAAATAGTGCCAAGAAATAATTACCATACTCCAAAGAAAACAGGCTTTAAAAACTTTCTTCTTTGAGTTTACCAAACATATTTCTGTATCATTAAAAAATGGTGTCAATAGTTAAGAGAATAAACCAGTAAAACTAAGTTGAAAAAATGAAAATGATATGCAGGAGAATGCAGGATATTAAATGAATCATACAAACATTGACTAAATATCAATCTATTAGAAACTGAATAAAGTTTACATGGCATGCTGTAAATACAATATTTGTTTAGAAAATATGATTGGTGAATTAAATATTACACATACAAAATGAAAGATAATGGCAACTGAATGATACTGCAATGACTTCAATACCATAATAGTTTTCAATAAGTTACTCCCCTATAAGTTCCATAATACTTATCCGATACATCTGATGAATGTGAAACATATGGTAAAGGGTTCACATAAGTAGCATATCCTTGACCTTTGACTCCCTCATAGTGCAAAGGCTCCTTAACACCAGTGAAAAGAGCTTTTTCATAATGATCAGAACTTGAAGGTCCATAGCTTCCTACTGGATAATAATCATAAGTAGGGTAATGATAGTAATCTTTACCTTGGACAGGATAATTAGGCACAACTGGATCTGTGATTTGTTCATACACTACAGGTACCTGTTTTGGGAGATTGTATGCAAGATTACCATACGGTTTATTTACTACATGACCATATGTTTCACCAGCACCTGCATTTCCATACACTGCACCACCTCCTTCAGATTGACCTAAATGTGCAACTTGATTGTATCTTTCATTGCCTTTTTGTTGTCCATAACCTTGAGCATCATTAAAAAATTCACCTCTACCATAATTACCCTTTTGCCCTCTAACATCATTATACCCCTGAGCAGCTCCATACTGTCCCTCATTGCCTTTTGCTGCATTTAGGAAAGCACCATCTTGGAATGCACCTTTAAATGCATTGCCTGCTTGATCCTTGAATGCTCCATCACGAGCATCAAAGAAAAAATGCCCACCATCATCAACTGCCTCATCATAGTAACTTGTATTATTTCCAGATTCATCCTTATGATAAGAATTGTGAAAACCAGATGAATGATGCCCTTTGCGGTAACCACCCTTTGATCCTAGACTAGATGCAGCTAACCCTTTTCTATTTAAATCCTGTGATCCATACTGTGCATTTCCTACATTGTATCCTCGCTGGGCCCCTCCAATATTACCATAGAAACCAGAATCAGAATGATCACCATGTGCTGCTGCATGATTAGCAATATATGCATCATCTGAAAGATGGCCCGCTGATCCTTTTCTACCTGCATTTCCATAGAAACCCACTTCTCCATGAGAATTTCCAGCATCTTGACGCTGAATAAAATGCCCACCAGCCTGCTGACCACCATGTACATACTGCCCTAATTCACCATACCCAATGTCAAAACCTGGACTCACAAGTTCTGAACCAGATGCAGTTTGGTCTATATCAATTTCCTTCTGAACAGTTTTTTCTTCTTGATCTCTTCGATGACGTTCATTTCTTGCAATACCTAAAGACAAACTACGACCAAGTTTGTCAGCACCAGGAGTCTTCAATTCTTCTGGTATGAATTCCACATCATGAGAGAGAGCACAAATCACAAAGCCAGGGAAACACAACACTGCAATAGTTAACACTCCAATATACATTTTCACTTTATGTCGAGCACACACTGTCCCTTCAAATATCTGACCAAGAATGAAGTTGACTTGAGCAAGCCAAGGTATTTTATACCCTCACCACAGTTCCTGAGGTGTGACGTCATTTGACCTTGTATCCTAAGAAAAGCATCAGGTGAAACCCTACTAAACACATATTCATTGGTAGAAACTCGTTCAGTAGAAATTCTTCACTGTAGCAAACTTCCTTCATGCTGGTGGCTACAGAGGTCATTTTATGAGAAATCTACTTTTTTCCCTTGGCAAGAGTCAATGGCCTCATGTTCTTTTAGCTTGTGTTGGCCAACAGCGGTCAATTTCCTCCGTCTTTTATTCCCCCACCACTTTAGTAATTCGGTACTCTCCACAATTCAGAGAACAGTGCCCCACATGGTCACAACAGGCTTTTCATCTGTTTTTTTGTGCTAGCCTTGAGAAAGAAGCAGCATTTTGTTACTAAAAACTCTGACATCACACCTCAATGCTTCTCTTTCCTTCACTCTTTTATGTCCTAGACCTATCAAAGGAGTGTTACAAAAGTTTAGGAAACTGAATTTGTCACAGGTGAACTGAAAGCAATGGTAAATGACGTAGCAAATAGCCTACCTTCCTTCATGCATGAATGCTTGAATGACTCTTAAATGGTATCCTTGTAAATCAAGGTTAAACAACACTTTCTTCACCTTAGGAGAAGCCACTGAACTAGAGTTCTTATTGCAGTTAATAACATGAAAATTGAATCCATGATTTCATTTCAAACAGAATCTTTCTAAATTCAATGAGCTTTCAGAAAAAAACTTTCACGCTTTAAATTTAACAATTAGGCAAAATTCAACAGACTAGTTCATTAACATTAAAAATTGTGGCTAATATTGTGTAGTTTTAGTAAGAAACTTAAGGTTAAGAAAATTTAAAGCAAATTTAACTATCTGATGTTTCATAGTTTGACTAACTTGTCATGTCTCAGATTTAGAAAATCACAAACATTTCTACACATTTCCCATCTGTATTAACTTTAAATAATGTGATTACATTACATACTAATACTACTTAATTAGGTAATGATAAATCATTTCAACAAATGTAAAACAGTTTACCAGTATATTCAATTTACTCAATCCAAAGAAAAATCTGCCTTGCACGTAGGCATGAGAATACAGGAAAGGATTCTAGAACAAATGATCTATTGAAATAAAGTTCATGAGCACACAATTTCTAGAATTGACATTTTTATTCACATTAAGAGACCCAGCAATATGCAAAAATTAATGCCATATACAAACTAAAGTAGGCAATTTGAACTCATCCTTCACCACATTGGTAACTAGCAAAGTTCTGACATTAAAAACTACAGAATACTTTAATTGAGTCATTCATATTTCAAAGTTATTTTCACAAATATTTGAGACCTAGGTATTGATTACTATAATAGTACAAGAGAATAAAAAGGGGAGGCAAAAAGGAAAACAGAAAGAGAAAAAAGAGAGAGGAAGATGAAGATGAATATTTGTGGTCTGTGGGAAATTATAAATATGATAAATAAGGTTTATCAAAAAACAAAAAAAAACTAAATAAAAGCACTTCATCCCCAATAAATAAACTGCAGTCCATCTTCATTTAATGAAGTAGAATATAGAACTTATCAAGTACTGTGAGATACAAGATGACCTTTAAATATAAAGATCTGAGGGAAGAATTTAAAATACAGTGTTTTTGTAAAATAGAAAAAATACATTATATTTTCATTAATAAATTAATAAAAATAGTTCCAAATTTTAAAGAAAGAATGTCTCTTATCTTGATTATAATCCTGTCTCTCATCTTCACATACACATTTTATAACTCTGAATAATGGTATTTATTATCTCAAAAATTATATTATAATTGAACATATCCAATTGCAAACTTTATCTAAAAGTTGACACTCTTTTAGTTCAGTCAAGTCATTTCCACTTGAATGGGAAACAGAAAAAAATCAGGATTAACTAAAACCGGAAATTTTTATAATGCTCAAGTGCAACTTAAAAAAGTTTTCTAAAAAGAATTATCAACTTCAAGAACTTGCAACATAACTAAAGTAAAGCAATAAAATACTTAATAAATTTAAATAATTACAAATAAGTCACAGATTACTTAATCTGAATTCTGTGATAAAATTCTCATGAACATTTGGCGAAGAGGAAAATATTGTTTTAAAAGAAGCAAAATAATCAACACCCTGGACAGGAGTAAATGAGTACTACCACCTGCAATATTTTTCAGTTGCATAAGTTAATGTTGGTTTTATTGAACATATCCACAATTTATAATCTGTAACACCCTTAAAATTGTTATTGATTTAAGATTTTTCTACCATTTATGCACTGCTCAGAAGTAATTTGCAGAGACAGAATGAAGAACATCATAATTAATGCAGTAAATTTCAAAGAATTCTCAGGGATAAGCAAATTCCTTGAATTAAGGTAAATTCAGGGATGAAACAATTATTTTTTGTGAAAAATGAGGCTCTATCCAACAGATAACATACTGAAGTTTTACAATATATACTAGCAGAGTTTCCAGAAAAATGATACTGTTGAAATTATCAAATGAGCTTGGTGTAAAAATGGCATCACGCAAAACTGCACTGTTCTTTATGATACTATATGTTTTGGCTTCTGTCACTTATTGTATAGTGTGTCAGTACTCAAATCATTTGATACACGGTTCAATGATGGTCCCTGTATTTGTCACTTTTATGTAACCTACTTAAACCATACTTAATTTCGTTCTAGTACATCAAAAGCATTTCAGATTATCATGATTTGGGTTATCATGCTTCACCTCTGAACTCTTCAAATGATGAGGTGTTAGGACACTCAAAGTATGAAGGATACCGCAAAACATAATGAATAATGACTACATGATGAAAGATCAGAGACAGAATGGGAACATTTCCCAATCGTTAAAACAATGAATTTGGCTCTTTATCATAAGTAATAACAATGCCCAAATAAATTCAAAAAACTTGTACTTATATTTTGTTTAATTGAACAAATCAAAGACACGAATGTTCAAAACTATACTGAACTGCATTTTGTTCTCAGGAAAGGTGAAATACTGAATCCGCAGAAAAGCACAAAAGTAGGTCTCTCTATTGGCTTTTGATTTTACAAAATTCATTCCTTCTACTTACAATAAAAAAAGTATGATCTTTTAAATCAAAACTCCCAGAACTTCTAAAAACTAAAATTATTAATAATGCAATCTATTATAGTCACTCTTCCAGTTTCCACAGATTTCAAGGTACCCTTTGGTGTACAGAAAAATGACGGAAAAAAAGTCATCTAAAAGGATGAAGTGCTAATTTAGTTTTGTCAAATTTATAACTTTGGTATATTAAAACCAGTCATAAATACTTTTAAATAAAATAACCTTCTAGATTATGCTGACTTTGTTCCTAGTCTTTGCCTAATTTCATTAATTAACACATCTCTAGCCACTTCTACTTCTTGTCGAGATTCAACATCACGCAATTTAACAACTCCACGTTCCAACTCGGATTCACCCAAGATGGCTGCTAAAGGTATACCGCTCTCTTCACAATATTGAAGTTGAGCTAACAACTTTGGATTACGTTTGTAAGATGATTCCACCTTAACAAAAAAGAGAAAAACAAAATTAAAGATTGTTTTAGGATTTTCACCTTTCACAAAAATACAACTTATTTTTATAGATATAACTATAAATTTAACTAAGGCACTTACCTTAAAATCTGCATCCCACAATAATTTGCACAGCTTCATTCTTTCTTCTAACAAGTTTTTCTGAGCAGATGCAACGAAAATTTCCACTTCTGTGGTTCGAATTTTAAGCTTTTGGGCAGAAAGCCGAGCTTCTAGTACTGAGAAGATTCTTTCAACTCCTATACTTACTCCAACACAAGGTACATTCTTATGACGAGGGTCAAACATCCCAACTAAATTGTCATAACGCCCACCTCCAGCTATGCTTCCAACTTCTATTCCTTCACTACTATTGTCTCCTGGCTCTTCACCTTGAAAAAAAAAAAGAAAGAAAGAAAGCAAGCATGCTTCTTTGAAGATGCATTTGCAAAGTGATTTTAAATCCAATTACCTAAATTATATTTTATTCTTACAACATATTCTTTCATTTCATAGATTCATGAATAAAATTCAAGCACATTTTACATACTAATCTGAAAAGTTTCATCACATCAAAATCCAAACATAATGTAAAAAATTTCACTTGAATATTCATGTTCAATTTATACACATAATAAAAATAATCTTACTCAAAATAATATTAAGATTATCAAATAAAATATTGAAGTGAAGCTAGAGATACAACAGCACATACTTTCTTAAGTTATTGGCAACTGTTAAATAATATTATAATATCACATCATGTATCTTTCACACACCATTCAGCCAACACTTGAAAAACTCCTAACCAAAGAAAGTGCTAGAGGTGTGAAAAAATAATCCATACCTGAATGTTTTGAAAATTCAAAATTTAAATAAAAATTGCTTCCATTGAATTTAGTACATTGTGCTCTATTTTTTAAGAAGTTTAAAGAAAAGAAAATGTATCAAAGCCAAGTGCTTGGACCACAAACATGGAATTTTCTTCACTGTCATAATTCTCTATTGGATCGTCTCAACTTAAAACAACATTATAATGAATTCTTAATGTTGCAGTGAATCTATAACATTATAGCTCAACATTACAGGAAAACTACTAATATTTTGAAAAAAGTAAATCAAAATGATATAAAAAAATTCACATTGAGAAATAAAGTTTATTAACCCTTTCCAGCTCAATGGGGCTAATTGGACCAGTTTCTAAACTTTTATATTTACTCGGCATCTGCAATCGCATGCAGTTTCTACTAGGCAACATGACAACATAGTGTGTGTATAGAGTCAGCAAAGGGCAAAATAGACTTGATTGTTGGAACATGTGACATTCCACAGAGTTGTAAACAACGGAGTGCCTGCCTGCCGCCATTGCATCAGCTTTACTTCATATGAAAATAATAATAATTTCGAGGTAAGATATTATTTATTGCAGTCTTACAAATATATGTTATTAACGTGCATGAAATACGGATAATAAATTTAGGAGTTACGTAATATTGTAATGCATTATGGAGTGATGTTATTCGTTTTGGGTTCCATATGGACCCAGTGGGAAGAGTAATTATGTTATGAAGTGAAGTTATGTGCAAATCACAACTTTAAAATTAATTATATTACATGTGTTTCAGATGTCCACATTATCAAATGAAGATATTTTGGAACTCATAGTGGAGATGTCTCAGATTATGAGAATTTGTGTGAATTTTCAATGTTGAAGATAATATGTAATATGTATAATAATAATAATAATAATAATAATAATAATATACAATACATATGTAAATAATAATGTGTCTACATGGAAAGAAAAACTTTTGTGCACTATCACCCAAAATTTTTTTTTTTTTTTCAATTTCCATTACTCTATTTGTATTCAAAATTGTTTTTTGTTCAATAAATAAACATCACAATCCAGTTTAAATTGTTCTTTTCTCATTTCTTGCTATATTTCCTATATATAAACGTGTTCTACCCATCTTCCCACTGGATCCATAAGGACCCAATAAAAAATTTCAACTACGAGACAAAAGTTACTAAAGAAACTCATTTTTGTGAGTTGATATTTGGAAGTGACAAATCTGGACATTTATTTTTTGGTTAATTACCCACAATTTGAGCTGGAAAGGGTTAAGAAAGAAATCTATTGCTTAAATTTTGAGAATGAATTTCCTCAGTTTTAATGAAAATTAGACTATACCATGTTACAAAGTAAACCTTCTTCTATTCGAGAAAGGAAATTAAAGAAAGAAAAAAATAGCACAGTTCTTTGATAAAGTCTTGTCTTTTTTCTATTTTTTCATTGTCATGATTTGGCTCAACATTACACAGAAACTGCTTATATTTTCTCAAAATTGTAATTAATTGGACATACATCATTTTAATAAGAACACTGTTGTATTGGAGCAAAAAATGTGAAAAAAATTGGTGCTGTTTTTAAGACCATTTTAAAAATGTCTAAAAGCTTCATGTTATGTATCCATAAAAATTACAAAATATTTTAATGCTAGTGACTGCATCTTCACACAGTTTGAACAAGAAATATATTTTTTATGAAATTCCTATGCATAGTTAAGGTGTTAGTACAACTTTAAAAGCAATGTAAAAGAATATATTTGAAGTTAAATGTGTCCTCTACTCAGGGGCAGATTCAGCTGATCATTTTGGAGGGGCCATCATAGATTTCTGTTAAATAATAAACATTTTTTATTATGTTGTACATTATTTTAGTAGTGTATGTATGATACTTTTCAAAATTATTTTTTAAATAATTACATAATTCTATTGTTAATACAGATTTAAATCAATTTTGACACATAAAAGAAGGTAACAACCGAAAACTAGGCCTTTTGGAGGGGGGCTATGGCCCCACCCTGGATCCACTAGTGCCTCTACTTGGGAACAACTTGTTTATCAGAAGTAGACAATTGAAGATACCAATGTTTTTTGAACCTAGAATATTCTGCCCAAACATTGATTTGATACCAGAAATATTCTACCTGCTCTGAAACCTAGATGAAGAAACAAAAAGCCAAGCCTTTGGAATATGGATGAAGAGCATTGACCATGGCTGGTATTGCTTAGATATTTTATATGGCCAGTGATGGGGTTGTTAGGTTGAATTCATAAACTTGTTTTGATAATTAAAATAACTATACCATAGATCAGAGTTTCCCAATGAGGTTAATATTGACCCCATGAGAATGTATGAAATTTTAAAAGAGGTCAATGAAGATCAAGGAGTCGACTGGGGTCGATGCATAATAGGAACCGCGACTGATCAGTATGATCAAGACCTCACTGTTACACAAAATATGAAGTTGACAATAAATAGTTTTCTGATGAAATGTTTTCTACATAACATATAATAAATTACAAATTTATTTCTTTTTTTTCTTCTTTTATTTGTTTTCTGTATTCAATACAATGTTTAGAAAATTAAAAAAGGAACGAAACATGTATTCATAACGTTACTCTAATGTGCAAAACAATATTCTCCGCAGTTGGCACTGCAGAAATGAAATAACCCACATTTAAAGCTCAACATTTTGTAATCATTGCTCCCCAAAGAATATTAGAAACTCGGCTACTCAGAAGCGATTTCTTCTCCGACTTGAATCTTTTATGATTACATGAAAATACAGAATTGTTTATTTTTAAGCAATTTATGAGCATTTTTGGTGTCATGCTTGTTTACTGTTCATTATACAGAACACTGTAAGGAAGTAGATGAAGGAAACAATTCTTTCAAAAGAAGTAGATGTAAGAGAAAGTTTTGGAATTCCTGCTGTAGACCAAAGCATAACAATCTTAGTAGTTTTCTCAGGATTAAAGTAGGCATGACACAATGTGCCGTCCTATATGAAAGAGTTAGATCACTCTTCCAATGATTCCAATTATGCAAGAAAGAGAGTCTTGAAACAGGTTTGAAGAAAAGATATCTACACCTTTTAGTCAATAACTCCTTAGACAATGGTTACAAATTTTAAAAATTAATCCCATTCTTTGATGAAGAGAACAAAAGACATTTGCAATCTAGAGTGTTTAGCCAGAATTCATTATTACTGATGAGCAGATAGTTTCATACTTGGGATGAAACATAACTAAAACAAGTGAAACCTGTGAGATTTGGTTTCATGTTGTGGTGCATATTAACAAACACAAAAAATTATTTTGAAACTATTTTATGTGCATGGTGCAATATTTTTTTAAGACCTTTCTATGGATCATTTGGAGGAAATTTATTATATATGCTGTCTGAGGAAGTGTAGGATGGTATACGATGAGAAATGAATGTCAGTATATATTATATATTTTAGAAATGACGTAATAATGTATGTAAAAATGTAGAACAAGAAAACACAACATTATGTGAAATCAATACTAAACAAGAAGTCAAAATTATATCCAGCCTCATTCTTTATCTATAGCAGTGTTGCATCCATTAAAGCAATTTACAGATATGTTTGTGTAAATATAAAAAAGGATCACATATTTTGAACAACAATATTTTTTTGTTTCCTTGTAGGAGGGCTGGGACCTATCTCTCTTTGAATTTTATTATCTGGAAGGAATTCTACTTTGATTTTTGCTATTTAAGCATTTTTTAAATTTCTCATAATGGTGGACCTTCTTTACAATTGCTAGAGTAACAAATATTGAACGAAGTTCTTAATGTCAGTAGTCTAATTGATGAGGGTGTTGTTAGCAATTTCCTAAATAAATTACTCTTTCATTTATTGCAGTTATATTTTCAAGCTGAGAGAAAATTTGCATTGGCCATAAATTTAACATAGTAGCATATTACTTGGACAACTTTTCTTGAATGATGATCTCTCTGGTACATTCAACAGTTAAAGGCAAAAGCTCATAGCACATGCTGATGACAACATTCCCAACATATCTTTACTGGCACAAAATAGAAACTATTTTCTGTTGAAACCAGAACTTCTGCTCATGACTTTCTCCAAAATATCTAAAGAAATGACCAAAGCATGTGAAGAGTCACCACAGGAGATACCCCGAACTCCTGAGAGAGTTAAAATGCAATTTATTGAGAAAGTTGTGAAGACATGACTGATTCTCCAGATATTGGCATTGCTTCATAAAATCTAGTGGCTGATTTTGTAACTAATACCCTCACTCTACCTGCTTTTTTTCAATCCATCGTTCAAGAAAAGTTACGCAAGTAATACCTGAACACAAAACAACACTCAGCACCAGAGGCACTACTTCTTGGAAATATCTAATAAACGTATTCCATGAAAAGATAATTTTTAGACTTCAATAATGGAATGTATAACAGATATATTCTGACCTCAACAGGGAGAAGTTAAATAAATCCATCCTAGTAAGGATATTTTAGATCTCTGTGAAAACTTGCATTGTCAGTGGGTATATTTTCTTGAAAATCAGATCAACTTTTCAGATTTTTTCTCTTGACCTTTCGTAAGTAGCATAGTGTTATATTGTAGGGTGAATCCAATCAAAATCGGAAAATGCAGGAAGAAAATGGATCTGATGGTAGATGTCAATATAGGTACCCCCCCCCCCCTACATACACACCAACAATTATTAAATAGAAAGTATCAAGGGGAATTTATGAAGATTGAATTGGTTTCATTAATGATATTTCTCTACATCTTTCAAGGTGAGAGCACAGAACCAACTCAAAATGTTTTAATGATGCACAGAAGACAACTTCCATGTATTGAAAGTAAAACACTCAGGTAATTTCAATTAAGATCGATTTCTATACACCCAAAATTAATAAACTTTGCTTTTGGCATGCTTCAAGCAATTTTGTTAACTGATACTATTTTCTTACCAAGTAAAATTGCTTCATAAATGATTCCTGTATAATAATCAAGGCCTCGAGCTAAGCTGAGGTCAAACTTAACTTGTTTTTGTAAATCATAAATATTGCAATATTGCAGGAAAATTTTCATTGCTTCCAAACCAACACAAGCAGACTTTGCCTTCTTCAGTTTCTCATCATTTAATAACTGGTCCACCAATTCAATGCCTCCACTCAAACAAACATATTGTCCAATGGCATCAGCAGCACACACTGCCAAACCTTTCTCTTCCACCATTTCCTTTCGAACTTCTTCCCATGATAACTAGAAGCATAAATAATAATAATAATAATAATAATAATAATAATAATAATAATAATAATAATAATAATAATAAAAATGACAACAATAATAATAATAACAATAATAATAATAACAATAATAATAACAATAATAATATTTATTTATGTCAAAAACAGTTAAAAACCGTGTGTGACATGCTCTGGGGAGAAGTTAAATTGAAGTTAGATTTATGTCCAGAAGAAAAACAAGGGGCCATCTCCGCATTTGCTCGATGATCCGGGAAACTGGACAAAAACCTGATTGAGATGTGGGTCATTGACCCAGAAACTGAGGTACAATACTTGTTACAGGTTCTTTACAATTATACAATCCAAATGGTATAACATTCCTTAAATGCTGTTGTTAAAATTAATATTACTTTCTTTTTGGATGCTTGGTATAGTCTCTAATTGTATAGAAACAGTTGTGCAGTAGAAAAGATTTTACTTAGGACTTAAACTTTTGTATCAAATTTAATCCTTTAATGTCATCTGGCAAGGTGTTGTAAAATAATGTACATGTATTATATGTGAATTTTTTGTAGTGAGCTGTTGATACTGTCACCTGATGAATATGATTACTATGTCGGGTGTTGTAGTTATAGACAACGGTGTTTGTTGAAACTATATTCCTGCCCTTAAGTAAGTCAGTTTTGACAAAAACCACTGATTCATATATGAAGAGACAAGGTAATGGTAAAATATATAGATGAATAAAGAGAGGCTTACAAGAATCACGTGGGTGGGATTTACTTTTTATTTGTACAATTAGTTTTTGTAATCTAAAAGTCTGGGAACTATAAGATAAGTATTTCCCCAGAATATTATGCCATATCTCAGGCGGGAATGAACATTCGCGAAATATACACAACGAGCAGTGTGGGGGCTGACTGAATTTGAAAGAATTCTCAAAGCGTAGCATAAAGAACTTAAGTTAGTTGTCAATTCATTTAAATGGACGTTCCATTTAAGGTTTGACTGAATTGAAAGACCTACAAATTTGTTACCTTAACATCAGTCAATGACACACCGTTCATTTTCACTGAAGTACAGAGCTGTTTATTTGAAATGGAAAACTGCATTGAAACAGTTATATTTTAATTTACTATTAATTTGTTATTATGGAACCAATTTGAAATATCTGCTATTGTACTATTTATGGTTTCTTTATTGTAAAGAATATTCGTAGAAAGAGAACTGTTCTTTCGTTTCTAATCCTCGAGGGCATATCGTTTACGTACAGTAGGAAGAGAATAGGACCTAAAATCGATCCCTGCAGGACTCCACATGCAATTGGCAAAGAATCAGAAAGGTGTGTACATAATGTTCCATTATTCCAGTAAGGTATTTCTATTCTCTGAGATTGTTGTTTAAGGTACGAACATAACCAATCTAGAGCAACACCACGAATTCCATACGAAGTTAATTTTGAGAG